>JBCAUG010521079.1:0-15010 GCA_038406175.1 Haplosyllis leylae | reverse complement strand
CCCCCCCCCCCCCCCCCCCCCCCCCCCCCCCCCCCCCCCCCCCCCCCCCCCCCACTCAGCCTGACTTGTACCAGGGGGAAACTCAACCTGAGTACCTCCCCTCAGCTGGACTGAGTAGCCCCCCAGCTGGACTGAGTACTCTCCTCCCCCCTGGCTGGACTGAGTACCCCCCTCCCCAGCTGGGACTGAGTTACCCCCCACTCCCTCCCCGGTGGACAGACAGACAAAGTGAGACTATTAACTTCCCTCGTATTACGTAGGCGGGCGGTAATAATAAAAATTTGAATGCGAGTGACGGCGTGGTAGAAAGCTGGAGTTGTGACGTCACATGGACATTTTTTTGGAGCAGGAAAACAACTAATTTAGCTGTGTTTGAAATTATGTTAATTTTTGAAAGAAACAAAAGACTTTTTGGCCTGGGTTATGCCCTGCAGTTTGGGGTTTGTAGCACTTTGAGCTCAGAAGCAAAGTTTCTGTTTATTGATTTAAAGATTCGCACATGGAATTCCTGCGATCATTGAGCATCACATTCGTGACCAGGTCAGTTCGGAATAAACAAACAACGTAAAAGCTGTTAGTATTATTTTCAGCGAAATATTTTGATAAATACTAACCTCAGTGCTAAAAAGGGTCGTGCATTTATTTACAGCTCTAGAGATTTTTATTTGATTGTTTTACTTGTTTACCTTAGCTAAAAACTGATCTGTAACTGAGATACACAACGATATGTAAATATTTAAGCATCTGAAGATCTGAAGAAACACATTGAAGTTATGAAAGCTTCATGTCTATTTTAGTCAGAAGGGACTTTCTTTTCCAATCAATCCTGTCGCGAAACTAACGACTAGCAAAATGATCGCGCAACTACGTCCTAGAAAAATGATTTGTTCTTTAATCGAGGACTTTGTTTTCTCTGAATGTACGGAAAGAGTTGTCACTAACGAGTGGAAAAATTAACCAACAAAGATCCTACGACATGATTGCGCGAAATCTTCATGTGGTGGCGAATCCTGGATAAATTTGTCAAGGGGACTGTAGAAAATTTCACCAGAATGTTACAGAGGCTCTAAAATTGTATTATGGGGTTTCAAAGTCTGGAGGTTCCGACTTCGGGCGCACAGTCCCCAAGCCTTCCCCTTCCTCCCACGAAACATTGCTTTTTGAAATTGAATTAATGTGATTTTTTCTGATTTGCCCAACCAAAATTGCACACAGCGAACCTGCCATACACCAAGTTGGCAACTGATCTTTGTAACCCACATAGGCTAAGCTGCAAATTAGCCTTCACTTTGATGAGCTGCGATAAATGCTCAATCACTTTCTGTGCAGAGTGACAGTCTGCCCATTGTTTCGAGAGTACTCTACGTTCTTGTACTCAATACCTTGACCTACATTCAGTCCACCTACAATTTAGGCTCGCAAATCAAGAAATGTATCGGGGTGTATCCAGGTTTCCACCTTGGGTGGCACCACTCAATATTTTGTCAA
The DNA here is from genome assembly GCA_038406175.1 of Haplosyllis leylae. Classification (NCBI taxonomy): domain Eukaryota; kingdom Metazoa; phylum Annelida; class Polychaeta; order Phyllodocida; family Syllidae; genus Haplosyllis; species Haplosyllis leylae. Next base: position 13,522 of record JBCAUG010521079.1, on the reverse strand, counting down.
AAGTCCCAGAATCCCACGAAATTAAAGGAATCCCACGAAATTAAAGAAGTTGGGTTGGGGAGTTGGGGTGGAGGCTACCAGGAGTTACTTTCCAATGTAGATCCGCCACTGTAAAAAGTAATGAATACTTTTCATATCAAAGCTGCAGAGAACCTTTCAAAGCACAATAAGCTACATGCAGCTTCGATCTCTTTGCTCTGTACGCAGTTTCTTTCGGTTGTTTGTTAGACTACCCAATTAGAATACTGGAGCATTTAAACATGACACAATTGACAACTACAACATGATCTGGGTCGTGATGATGATAATTTCACAGAGGTCGTTGGATTCAAAAATATTCCACCATGATCAACCTTCACTGGCGGTTGGCAGAATTGAGTTCCATGATACTGGATTTAGATGTCGAGGATTTTGTGATGTGGTGATAAATAGGTATAGTAGCTAATTTCAATGTATGGTGTAGACTGTAGCCTTTGCAGTGTCTTGCAATCTGGAAAAGAAGTGTGCGCATTGGTCTGGGCTTAGTGGTGTTTCAAAAAGCAAAGGAATTAAAGGTAGATTGGACAGATTGAACATTGGGCAGACATATGGGGACCTCGGGACCAGCCTTTTAACTGTTGTCAAGAAGTAACAAGTTTAGAGTTAGTACTTCTACCCTGCCCCAGAAAAACTTAACCAAAACTCAGATATACCCAAGATAAACAAACGTCTATATTCTTTGGATATACTCACTAAATTTCCATCCCATTGCAGCTGATATATTGTGTGATTCGCAGCTTTCGTTCACACAGCTGCTGTCTTGGCAGGTTATCAGCATGCTTTCGCTGTGCAGAAGAAGCAAACATCAGTTCTGCATTACTCAAATGTGCACAGCAGTTGAGTTGTGTTCTTGGAATGATATGTTGATATTAGAAAAAATCATAGATATCTACTCTAGTTGATATGTAATATCTATTGCAGAAATGAGGTCAGTATAAACATTTCTTGCGTACAGTGTGCGGATTAGGCTTTGCTACTGCTAAATGTTGTAGGTTACCATTGATCGCGATCATTACCAAGGTTGTACTGTCGATCGGTTGGGCAACTTACTTGTTTAATTAACTGATCAAAGCGTCCAAATGCCAAGTTAAGGACATATCAAGTGCATGAATACTTATAGCGAACAGAAGAAATACCGTGATCTAGTTTTGAGGTGGGAGCTATCACTGGCACTGGTAGATTTACACTTGAACATCTCAAAAGGTATGATATGTGAGAAAGGAACAACAATGTTGGAAAGGTAATGTAGTTAAAAATACCACATACATTGTTGAACCAGTATGGAAAGATTTTCAAACAATATCAATCCAAATTTCAGTTAAAATTATAATGAAGTTCTTGTTGGTCCATTTGTGATAGGTGTAACTAGACCATGTCAAATCCAGAGCTTGTCAAGACATGGTGTTATATAACCAGCTTTTTTGGTTCTCTAGGAATTTAGCCAAAAAGCTTCGACAAAAGTGAGATAAGTATGATATTGGATTTTGTCTCAAATGAACGACCTAGACTCCTGCACCAAACTTATGATCGGTCAAGTGCGAGACAACAGGCCTGGCAGATTAGAAATACCGTTACAGTCCTTGGAAAGAGAATCCAAGAATTGATCGGTGAAGTGCTTCAAAAGACACATCAATCCAAAGAATGTAGATTGCACTTGACAGAGCCCATCAGAGAAATCGGTAGAATAATATAAGATAACAGTAAAAAGTTTATATGATCCACAGTGCACACAAACTGAAACCCTGTACCAATAGCTTGACATCCAGTGATGAATGGCTTTCTCGGGGAATAATACTCACTCTGAAAAACAAATATTGATATGATTTGGCTAACCCGACAGCGAAACAATTATAATTTCAGGCAGTAAATGGAAAGGCACACAGGAAATAATCATGGCAAGCAAGGAGGAACATCCCTGTCAATGGCTGGCGATTATTCTGCTCCTGTATGTAGGAAAATCCATTTCCTGTCCCGATGGTAAGAATATTTTTGGAAAGATATATATTCATTTCTCTGAGATATTAATAAGTTGCGGCAATGATCAGTGACGAATTAAGGGTGTTCTTGGGGGGTGGGGGAGGGGGGGGAGGATGGCCCTCTAGAGCAATGCCAACCCTCATATTTTGTCAATTTTTCTGAACAACCCAAGATGCGACACTGATAGGAGCGCGCTTGTACAAACAGCTCTTGTCGAAAAATCCACAACTAGAGTCAAGAAATTTTCCCTTCTCACTCAACACGAAAGACAAATTGAGAAATTGGGAGGGGGGGGGGGATACTGGAAGGAATCCAAATACGGTGGTGACCACAATATTGCAACGCTATTGGAAACGTCCTTCCTTTCTTCATGTAATCACCGGTAGTGACCAGCTCCAAGTTGTTATCATTATTGTAATCTTAATTGTAGATTGTAAGTGCAACCATGTTTCACACTCCGTGGATTGCGCGTACACTGGTCTCACCGACATTCCGGTCAGCTACATCCCGCAGGAGACGGTCATACTGGACTTGTCGCACAATCAAATTCAGGAGGTCCCGACGGATATCTTCATGTCATTCTCAGATCTAAGCATAATAAGGCTCGACCATAATATCATTCACAAGGTTGAGGAGCATGCCTTCAGGTAAGAGTCAACCAATAAATAATTCTGAGAGATTGATTGTTGCTCCTAAATAATAGTAATCACGGGTTATATTCAAACGGAACTCATGATTTGTTGTCTCGGCAGAAAACATCAAAATTTAGTACTTTTTCAAAAAAAGATTCAATTCCTATGTTTTCTACCGAGACAACAAATCATTAGATCCGTTTGAATATACCGTGGTAATTATTGTGTAATCTGAGAAAAAAGTTAATGCGATGCTTGTCTTCAGGGCAAAGACCGCTCTGCCAGCCTCTTGGCTGAGTAAAGTGATAATTACTGAAACTAAGGACAATTACAAAAAAAGTTCGAAAAAAACTGGAAAATATCATTCGAAAGTTACTAAAAATATTTTTACTTCACACAAAACCAGTGTTGGCTTAGATAGTCTTTGTTTAGTTATTGTAACGCTCTGTTTGAGGCGCACATCGAGTAAAGTAGTCCAGATTCGTGTTATTGGAGGCAGCTTCTGTTCAAATTATTTATTTACAAATATATCTATCCACCCCTTTTCTCCAGCACGTCTCACATTGACATGGATCTGTTTTCTGTTTTGTTTGTTTACTTGTCCATCGTTGTACCATTCTCATTGATAACATCTCTGGAACCACCGGTCGCTAGTTCTCCTAATGTGTAGACTGGGTGTCTTACTTTCATAATAGGTAAATGGAGTCTAAAATCCTGTCTTTATCTCCCTTTCTATCTCACATTTGTACCCAATGACATCAAAAGACCCGTACAAATTTGCTTTCATCAAGTCAGAAGAAAGGAGAGAGAGAGAAACAAGTTTTTCTGTTTTCGGTCTGTTAAATTTGTGAAATTTAGAATATATATAGGGTACCGCTAGCACTGCTAGGGAACCATAAGATGTTGACCAGAGCAACTGTGGATGGCATAAAGGGATTGGTAATACTCGGGGACCATTTTGAGTCCCTTCGGGGCGTCTTGTATGAAGAACACAGGTTCAATTTAAAACCAGTGTTTTATTTCAAATAAATACCTTTGGCTGTGTAACTGTTGCAATACACCAGTGTGAAATGCATACTTTAATACTTATATTACAAATTTGAAATACTGACAGAACAAAGAAAAGGTCAAATTCAATAATACCATTTTAAAGCAGAAAAACGCGACAACAAATTATTAGACAAATCAATTTTCTTACCCAGAAAAAGTGGCCTCTCACAGATACAAACCAAGGAGCCTATACGGGAAAACCTATGTGGAAAAAGTTTTATCGACAGAGTGGATGACGTGAGCTTTGTTTATCGTATTAGATAACAATTGAAAATTATGACCAGACCCTTGCACACAGATAAATGTAATAACGATGATAATTCTTTCTTCAACTGGAAGAAGTTTTCAGTGAAAGTCTTGCATTGTTCTGTAGACCTGTCAGTGATAAGACCTATTAATTTCTGGGAAATACAAAAAGTTTATTTAATACGAGGAAGAACAAACTTATTCTGTGGAGACCCACCGCATTATTTAATTCAATTGAGTTATTTGCATTGAAAACAAAATTCATGTGGTAGTGTTCTGATAGAATTGGATTATACAGCAGATGTGTATTTTACACTTTTTCGAGTACCATCTGAAAGATTACATCTATCAAGCACGTTCGGTCTATGTCTGCTTATTGTAGACCGTATGTCTAACTTCTGTAATCAGTAAATGGCATCATCTGTTTGCAAAGCTTTTTACTTTTTGTTTGGTACAACTTTATTAATCATTGATGGGCAAAATGTACACTGGTTGAATTGAAGGTTCTTTTTGGTTATTTGTGTGACTTCCAAAATACATCAAAATACTATCATATCTTATGTACACAAAGTTAAGATAAAGGAAGCTGTTTTATCCATCTGTTTTGTTTTTGAGACCTAATCTGCTGTATTAAATTCAATGGCCTCAGGATGGACAAGTACCAATACGCTACTTTTGACTCATTCATGCTCGAAGCTTCGGGGTGGTCAGTTAAAAACAGAAGAGTCGTACCCGACCATAGAGATAGATGCGTAGTGCGTAGTTACACGGAAACACACACTACGTATCTATCTCTGTGTACCCGACTATATGTTTGAGTTTAAGTCCTGACTCAAACTCAAGTTTTTAAAACCACGACTCAAACACATATAGAGAGCACACTCAAAAAAGAAAACTCGAGGGCTACCGTAACAATATCGTCAGTCCCCTATGGAGCATGAGAAGGACCAAATTGTGATGTGCATTTGAGATCACTAACCCATTTCCTACCCCTCCTCACTGAAAAAGTTCAAATAAGAGATCGGCATAAAAACCAACTGCCCCTCCCCCAAATGAAAGACTTCAGAATTTAGATAAATCAAATTTACACCCCTCCCCAACAAAATTCGACTAGATTCCTGGCACAATATGCCTAACATCAGTTAACGGCCAGGGCTTAACACGATAGCCTACCGGTATTCAGTAGTCTCTGCAGTAGATCAAAGTCATAAAGCCCCCCCCCCCTCCCCATCAGCACCACTTTGGAATATGGGACTTTGGGATTTTGTCATTTTCAAACTGGAAAACAAACTTAAGTACATCCACAATCCCCCTCCACCCAACAGACACAGGGAATTTGTGATTTTGAACTCAGGAACAAAAGTTGAAAAGTAGGTCAACAACCCCCTCCCACTGGACATATGGATTTTAGGATTTTGTCTTTTTTGAACTCAGGAACAAAAGTTGGAAAGAAGGTCAACAGCCCCCCCTCCCACTGTACATATGGAATTTAGGATTTTATCATTTTTGAACTCAGGAACAAACGTTGGAAAGTAGGTCAACAACCTTTCCCTCACCCCCCACTGGACATAGGGAATTTGAGATTTTTTGAACTCAGAAACAAAAGTTGGAAAGTAGGGCAAGAACCCCCATCCCACTGTACATATGGAATTTAGGATTTTGTCATTTTGTAACTCAGGAAAAAAAGTTGGAAAGTAGGTCACCCCCCCCCCCCACACACACACAAGACATAGGGTATTTAGGATTTTGTCATTTTTGAACTCAGCAACAAAAGTGGGAAAGGTCAACAACCTCCTACCACCAGACAGGGGATTTGGGATTTGGAAAGTAGGTCGACAAGCCCCCTCCCACTGGACATATGGAATTTAGGATTTCGTCATTTTTGAACTCAGGAACAAAAGTTGGAAAGTAGGTAAACAGCCCCACTCCCATGCCCACCCCCTACCAGACATAGGGTCCTAGGTGTATTTGGCATCAGCACCAAAAGTTAGGTAAACAATCCCCCCCACCCACCCACTTTGGGTTTTAGGAAGATCTGGACTGAGCATCAAAAGTTAGGTCAACAGCCCTCACCGGTAGAGACATCTGGTGAGAATTTAGGGTGAACTAAAAATTATTCACAGTTAATGATGTGAGGTCATGGCAAATGCACAAAACAATGCTTTGCAATTCAGAATGTTAATGACATCTAACCTACATGTACGTTCCACTCTTTCAATTTATTCTCTAACAGAAAGATTCAGATTAATTTCTATTGCATATTGAAAACCTAACTATTTACATTTATTTTTTCATTCGAAGGCACTCCTTGTTGACTTTTATTGAAATAAATATGGAACATATTCATTCGAAATGTATCGTGTACTTTGTGGATAAATGATTTTGTCATCATATGTGTTTCATTTAAAGTAACTATTTGGTTATAGGAATTATATTTGGATATATTGCTGAAAGTTGTCTCTGATTGTTTCCATGTTTTTCCATTGCCTTAATGCTAAATGGTGGTCAGTAAAGTGTAGAGAATAACAACCTGGTCAGTAATTCAGGGACAGCACCACGGTTCATATTCAGATGAGGATACATTTTTGTGTGTGCCTAAATTTTAAAATATCACAGATAGAGAAATTCATCACATCAGTTAAAATTCAAAACACCATTACAAATGTTGATTTACTTTGAAACTCATTAGTTACAATTTATTTACATTAGAAGTTGTATAAAATGCCAATGCTGTCAACTTTGTACTGACCAAGGTACCAGACAGAAAGTTTAAAAACGTTTAGCCATATTATTGCAACTGAGACCAGTATATTTTATTGTTGCGTATTTGGCCAATGATTCAATGTTCCACCTGTTTCCACTTGTTTACTGATCATACTGATGAGTAGTCCAATGTGGACTACTGGTCGGTAAGCAATTCTTTCATGTGGAATATATGCAACAATAAAATATACTGGTTTTGGTTGCAATAATAATACTAAATTTGTTGATTGCTAAATATTAGCTGATAGATTTGTATTAAAGTTGAAATTGTGTAAAAACTCAAGTGTCATTTTTTCCTACTGATATCGTATTAAGTGGTATGAAAAAGTTCGTGTACAATGTGAAGCCTGGATAATCTGTGCGTTCAAATGGTTTGCTCGCCACCTTTGCAAATATAGATCAGTGCAAGATTTTAGAAATATCATTCATCTACAGAGTAAAAACATTTCATCTACCAGTGTAACACAGATACTGGATGTTTATACAATTTTATCGGTGAGAATCTACTCGAAAAACTAATGTTCCTGCAGGAGCAACGTCTTCATCAAAAGATGTATTTTACTGGTGCTCACAAGTCGTATTCAGATGGGGATGCTTACCAAGGTGCCTAGCAAAATATTTTGACCTCATGACCACTTTTTCCTTTCAGTCATAATTGCAAATGTTCTGAAGATTTCTTTAATACTACTTTTCAACAAAATAAATCTGTTTTTGATTTTTGGACCCTTCCTGTGAATTAAAGAATTTATTCACACGGAATTCTTAAAATACTTATGTTTCTGATTTTCTTGTGAAAACTTCAATTTTCGAATTGAAGAAAAAGTTGAGAAACAGACTAAATTTTGTCAAACTAGGCAAAAGCGTCTATGAAAACTAGATACAGAACGAACATATGAAAGTCGCATATCTTGATATATTCCGTGCTTTAGCTATTTATCTTCGGTTGATTAGCAAATATATCATTTCCTGATGATACAGTAGCAACAAGTATTCTTATTTACATCTGGACTTATTTGTTTACCGGTTCCTGAGTGCGATCGTGTAGATAAGGTTTGTGGTTCAGTGCAGATTCGCTCAGCTCACACATTCTGCTCCAATAAATCTCGAAACTGGGATTTATATGAGTGGGTGGGGGTTAAATAAACTAGTGCTGTAACACTAGTTACTTACAGCCTAAATCTGAGTTTTCGGATGGTGGGAAATAGTGTGATATATAACACAACTGCGAGACATTTAACAGCAACAACCAAAATGGGGTTACCAAGAGTCTCCGACTCCGTGCAAGATGAAAGATATTTGCCAGTGTACATCTTTTTGTGCCTGTGGAACGAATGTCCTTACTAAATAAAATAAGGACTGAAAATATAGTCTTCAAACTGAAATCCCGACAATGATTCCATATTTTTGCAGTGTTGCATTTTCGACTTCTAAACAGTATAATTAGCCGCAAGAAAGCAAGCACTTCGTGGAAATTCCTCATAAAAATCATTTGGAGTTTTGGGCGGTCCATCAATCTTATTAATGTAAATTAGGTAGGACCATATCGTACAATAATACTGTTTGCAAATTCCCAAAATTCTCATTTACTTTTTCATCATATCCAAGAGGATATGGATAAACTTTCTAGCATTTGGAAGTGTCAGCTCCCTCTCTCTCCCATACTATTTTTCTGTCTTAAAATAACCAGTTGGTATTTTCCACTAAAGTGGAAATCAAGCGAGTGTGATCTGCCCTGGATTAAGCACCGTGTGGTGGAATCATGTGTTGAGAACGTCAACAATTCCACCATACGTTAGGGAGTTATTAAGGTTGCTGTGTAACGTTCTACCGATCCAGATTCCTCAAGTGTTTTGAGGATTCGCACCTCATTTAGCACCGTTGCGTGTGCTCTAACACACCAAAGCTGTCTAAACAGATGTGATCGGTTCAAAAATATTTAGCTTATGAATGCCATTTTGGCACTTTATATTTTTCACAGGATTATGTGATTTAATCATTTTTGCAACCTGGCTCTACTTCTCGAGCTTTACCAATGACTTTCCGATAACAACTGTAACATTTTAGATGAATTAAAACGTTGCTACGTTGGAACTTTCAGAACCAATTTCAGTTCAGCAGATTTCAGAATTGATAGTCAAATGACTGCGAGTTGTTACAATTTTAAGGCATTGATCAAATGACCAGTGGTAAAACGGGCAACAGTGATGAATGAAGATTGATGTCAACTTTTTTTGCTTTTCTAATTTAAAATGAACACTTTCAAAGACAGAGAAGAAACAAAGCTGTGTGGGCAAATAACGTAACTCTAAGAATAAACTATTCATCAAAGCGACACATCTTCAGTGTGAATACATCTGATTTGGCAAGTTCGAATGGACCGCAGTGACTGCTAAATATCTATCTGTAAAATTCTAACAAATCAAAAATAAGTGTAAATATTTTCGAAATACACTGAAGTATGTGAGGAGTCTCACACCGCGGTCAAGTAAAGCATTTTGGTTGCAATAAAATTCTAGACCATATCCCAGATCAGAATTACATGACAATTATTTATTTGATTTGTAGCACTTTGAAAGAACTCACTGTGGGCTTTGATCTGATTGAAAACAGTTTTTTTTTCGTTACTGAGTGAAATGTGATCTTTCCAATTAATGGCTTCGTGTTCTTTTTACGTTTCAGGGGTTTGAACCGAGTAGAGTTTCTCAGTCTCAGGAGCAACAGATTAACGAACTTGGTTCCCAATGCTTTCGGAGGAATCACCGGTAAACGAGACGTCTGTTTCAACAATGACAACTGTCGAGTTGACCTGACGGAGAACGACATCTCAGAAGTTGGAGCAAATGCATTTGCTTGGACCAAACACATTAGTATTACCTTGGGTCAAGGTCATGCTGGTATGAAGGTGAAATCTTATGCCTTTAATGGATTAAAAACGACACACAAAGTATACATCTATGACATACCCAGTGTCGAAATAGAGCCCAGAGCCTTTACAAATGTGGAGGACATGGACCTATTAGAAATATCCAGCACCTTTGTGAAAACGATCGAATCTTTCACTTTTGAGGGCTTAAAAGAAATTAATAAAATTGTGTTTAGTGATTGTGTCATTGAAGGCATTAAGCCTTATGGTTTCAGTAGCATAAGCTACAGGCCCGATCCAGATGCAATGGCATACGTGGACTTCAATTCCACAGGAACACCAGCTCAGGAATTAAGTGGAGGCGAACTAAAACTGACTTCTTGCAATATTTCCTACCTCCCCACTGATATGTGCAGAGATACAAATTTAGCCACATTGACGATAGAAGACAATGATTTATTAAAGATAAATCAGAATGCATTCAGGGGCCTGCACGGACTGAAAGTGCTTCAATTCACAGAAAACAACATCCTTACATTGACAGAAAAATCATTTGGTTCCCTGAAAAACGTGTGGGAGATTTTAATTCATGGCAATAATCTGACTGACATTGATCCGCTCGCCTTTCTTGACACACACGAAATTCGTCGCTTGAGCATTGGTCAGTCGCCGGACAACATTTTACACTTGCATAGCGAGGCCTTCTCGGGACTCATGGACATTGAACATTTCCGTTTGTCCAGCCAAGCATCGCTGGTGATAGCACCGGATGCATTTGACAATATGCTTGGAGTGCATTTATTTGAAATCACAGATACATTTATACCTGTGTTACGTGAAGGTGCCTTCAGGGGTCTGAATCGAGTGAATTTCATGCGGCTACACGACTGCGGTATCTCGCGGCTGGAGGAAGGAGTGTTCGGCCTTGAAGGTGGGAGAGGCACTGTCCGAGAGGTCGACCTCACCAAAGGCAATTCACTTGCATGCGGATGTGATATTGCAGATATAATGCAGGTAACTCATACATCTATATTCCTAACAAGTTTTTATTTTGTAAACAAATCAAGAAACTTCCGTCGTTGTCCGTGCAGTTATGAATGACATCTGAAATACCGACTGTTCATAAAAAACTAAATATATTCCTCCGAATCATGGAAGAAAGTATCCCTTGCGGGGAATCATCACTGGACTAAGTTCAGGACTTCCGTAAAGCTATCAGTCTCCCGTGGGGCACAATGTTCTCCATGAGAAGGGTCAAATTTGCGTGGGAGCGGGGCGGGATAGGACGAGGCGGTGAGGGAGTTGGTTACTTCAAAGTGAAAAAATTTAGATTTAAAAATTGAAATCAAATTTAAAATGACCACGTTTTTTTACACTTGCCTCCCAGTAATGAAGACTTTCAAATCTGGGATCTTCATAAAATTTGAGATGACCAAAAGAAAAAAAAAAGGCGCATGTAAATAAAAGTGAAATTTGCACAACACGGGAGATGTGTAGGAACTTCTGTGACCAAAAGCACATCACAGTGTTATGCAATTCTTACATTTGTATTCACGGAGTACATAATGGTAACGTTTCCGTTAATGGCTGTAACATTTCCATACAATGAACAATATGCCGAACGGTGTGTCCGTTTCCTGTTATGTCTGTGCAATTAAGAAATTGTACATGAATACTAAGAATAGATCGTCATTTGATCATTGCGTGTTTTACATAAAAATCACAAGGCCGCGAGCCAAATCTGAATTATAAACAGATATTTAACAAGTTCTTAACATTAACATTTATAACATTTATCTACTGAATACAAAACTACAGGAATAATATTGAACGATTAAATAAGTACACTTTTAGCATTTAAAATTGGATCAAATTTTTGACAGTGCTAAACTTGAATTAACTGGGATCGATTATGACTTCTTTTAGCACCACGAAGCGTGAACGTGCTGTTATTCAACGATAAGCAAATCTAACAGATCTGTCAGATCTGACAGAAATAAAATGTAATTTTTACGAATTGTCACAATTTGAAATTTAAAGGTGAGGGTTATTTAATATTTTCAGTACTTGCCAGATTCTGGGTACTTTATCAAATATTTAACAAATACAACAGCAAGGAGTAGAAATCCACTTCTATATCTGTCAGAAATGCGTATCGTGAAAAACTAGAATGTCACGCAAGTCTGCATTCGAGTTTTTCACAATTACACAAAGTTGGCAATGTTGGCATTATTGCCAACTTTGTATTCTTATATGTTATTAATTTTCTTCTTTATTTGCACCAACTAATGTCAACAAATGGTAAAATAGAAATCAAGGAGTACTTGAGCATTATATTTCAAGGTTTCATTCTTTATTGGACCAGCTGATTTTTAAAGGCAGAGCTAAAACGAAGTTGGCAAAGTTGCCATTCTTGAATTGGAGAGCATTTGTGAAAAACTCCATTATGTTTGTCAATGAAGCTCTGGTGGCAACTGATCTGGGTCAAAACTGTACAATTAAATTGAGTTTAATTAACACCTAAATTGTTTCTATTTTTTGTTTCAGGAGTTTCGTGCGGTATTTTTGGACTATTACTTGACGTGTTCGAGAGAACCAAATAAAGTGTACAGCGTAAATGTACCAGGACCCCGCCCTACCTGTGGCGCCAGCATCAACTACTTATCCAGATTAGCTTTAATGATTATTGTTCTCAACTCCGTCTGCAGAATATTTCCTTGGCACTAAATTAGAATCATGACATTTTTATCAATCCTACGTCAACATTTGTGCTGCCTTTTCTTTTCAAAATGAGAAGATGTGTCAATTCTAATGACAACGGAAAGATCTCAAAGCAAACCTTTATTTTTTTTATCTTATTTGGCATGGTAGTAAGTTAGACGTTATTTAAAACTGAATTAGCCAGTAAAGGGGGATTGGCAAGGCGTACTTATGAATATTAGCTTTTTTGTTTCGACAAAGTGAAATTTATATGAGTCATTTCGGTGATGAATCCTTTTGGTCAGAGACAATTCATCAAGGAATCACAAAATTGATTATTTTCACAGCAATCAACCTCTATCCCCCATCAAATAAGCAGATACCTACAGGAAGAAATTGTGCAGCTTTGGTGTCTATGACTATGTATTTGTTCTTGTTGCAAAATATCAGATTGTAAAATATGTATTTTACTTAATTTGTCAATTTTTTGTACATTCCAGTGAGGTCAAAACACTGTTACAAATTCCTAAACAATATTTTCAACGACATCGAGTAAATTTATCAGTATTATTGGTACCCAGGGCGGATCCAAAGGTTCAATATTAAAATAAATGTGTGGGATTGGCACCCTTCCACGAGAAATCCTGGATCCGCCCCTGGCATAGTTAAATATATTTCATTACTTTTTGTAAATTCACACAGTTTTCTATTCCATGCAAAATAAAGTTGTCACTGTCCAGTTTTTTTTGAAATAACAACCTGCCAGAATTGAGCCTAATATATATTTTAAAATGTGCCTATCATATTAGTGCAATAATTGAGTTTCACTTACTGTTTTACTATAGGAAAGATTTTAGACGTCAAAATTAGTATCACAGATTTATATAGCCATTGAAACCGCTGGCAGGTTTTAGTTAACGAAAAACTCGATTAAATTGCGAAGGTGTGAGTGTCTTTGAATTTATGCACGAGACCCCAGTTCTGAGTATCAAGACCCCCGCTTTGTCTGAAATGAATGAAGATATGAATGTTCACTTGTTTTTTCTCAAATAAATAATTTAATACCTTCCGAAAAGAAGATATTGGTAATCCCTTTATTATTGAAAAAGTAGTCATTGGAATTTTCTCTGCCATATACTTACAAAGAGTCTTTCGCTTCAGAAGTAATTCCATAGTTTAACTCTTTCAGAGTCCTGACATTGAACAAAATGGTCATTTTTGAGGTAGCTATGAGGGGTGCTATGAATCTGGC
>JBCAUG010520968.1:0-15011 GCA_038406175.1 Haplosyllis leylae | reverse complement strand
CCACCAACGCAGTGGTGAGCTGCTCAGCGGTGCGTGACTAAGTCTGACGCTTTACCGACTGAGCTATCCCGCCGGCCGACTGAAGCCCAGTTTTGACAAATGATAATCACCATTAGAGGAGACACGTTTCACGTTTTCTCTATATAAGGAGACAACCAGGTTAAGACGTATTTTAACGCATGTTAAGTCGGTTCTTAGCACGTTAACATCACTGAAAGTACACCCCCCAGGGAGGGCAAAATTACAGGTTGTCTGACTTGGTGTAAGAAGCCCAGTACCCGAGTGTCAAGGTCAGTGGAGAAAATGGAGGGTTCAGCTACTTCTATAGGAATATAATTTCTAAAAAGTTCTTAAAGTAAGCCGAGAAAGAGGATTTGCGTAAAAGGTATGAGAAATCCGCTGAATCCATGCTGGTTAGATGAAACATTGAGCTGTAAGAGTCAATGCAGAAAAACACTGCTCTTAAATTGCGACGTAATTTTGCTTAAAACTTGGTGAAATGGCTCTAAAAAATTTGACAGATGAACAGATAGAGAAAAAATCATGAAAGCTCCAGGAGGCAATACGAAAAAACAAACACGCAAAAACCAACTAAAAACCAACACTTCTCTTAAATTATGGCGTAATTTTGTCTGTACCCTGCTGAAATAGTTCTGATAATAAAATGAGAAAGAAAAATAAAACTGTGAAAAGGCCAACGTAACTTTCGTAACAAATATTTGTGATACTTTTTTTTGATAATTTGTGCTGTTGGAGACAAATATAATGCTTTCGAATTATAGGTCCACCTTGGTGACAACCACGGATTTTTTTCCCAACTAGAAAACCCATTATTAGAACAGCATGTAGTCTATATGTTTTGAACTTAACACAAAAGGGACAGAGACTTAAAATAGACCCCGTGAATAAACGCCCCCAATACAGAGTGTCTTCCAAATGAGTAGTCAAACAGAATACATAAAACGGGGGTAATTTGAGTTGAGACTAGGAAGGTATGTCACGCAGGGGTAAAACGGGTCATTATCAATTTCATAAAGTTGACTAGTTGGATGTGTAAAGTAGACTTCACTTGACATGATATTTTGTTGGTCAGGTCGCCCCCTGCCTTCATTTTGACAGAGAGCAATGTAAAATGTTTTCTTACACGGTTGTAATTACAAATGTCTTCTGCGAAAGAAGCCATGAAAATAGTTGAGACCCAATTGGGATTAATGGTACACAGCAGAGCACCTTTGCTTTTGGAGAAACTCACAAATAATAGCGAATAAAGTGAAATGGTATTGTAATTTGACGGTTGCGGACACCCCCAACGGTACTTCCATTGTAGGGTGTTGTCAAACACAGCAATTACAAAAGTTGCATCTCCAAAAGGGAAAATAGTTCAATGCCTCTTTCGGAATATCTGGCCGTACACAATTCTTTGTCCCACAGCTGCAATGCATGCAAACCCCTATTGGGAAAGATTATTTTCATGCATTTTAAGGAGTTCATAGAAATTCCACAACTGCCAATTACTTGTGGTATTTTCTAATTTTGAAAAGAGGAAAAGAATGATGATCTCTATTCCCAGAATGAATTTTTCATTTCAATGTCACGACGCGTGAAGCCATAAAATAAACAGATGAGACATACAAAAAATTGATTAGAATTTAAAATTTGTAACACCTAGGAAACATACCTAGGGCAATGAAAATGTTAATGAATTATATTTAAAGGACAAATATGTTTACGACCTCATGCTTAACATAAAATAAATTGAATTTTTCATCAGAGCTGGTTTTTTTTTTTTGAGATATCATCATTTCAAGTAAAAGAACATAGCAAAAATAAAAGGAAACTTAACCGCGAAACCTGCCTGAAAGGTGGGTAAGATTATTAAGTAGAAACTTTCTCCGTTTTTTTCCTTCGGTGATTTTGACCTAGTTGAGAAGGTATTTAAAGGTGACTGAGGTTAAAATGTATCGTATTTCGTTTATTTAACTTCGGTGCACAAACCAATATTTGCTTCAATGTGATACAGTGAAACACCTTTACAGAATGACAAATAGATTTTTCTGTCAATGTTACCCGTAATCTTGTGTGTTTAACTGGGATGGTATTCCGTATTCTGTGCACACTTCACAGCGAAATCAAATTATGTCATTCTACTACACGATGAAACAACGTTCAGTGTTAGGGTGCGTTCACACTGTGCGAAAGCGAAAATTGTCTTTGAATATTTCCGATAGTCAACGTGAAGAGCATATTGGATTTCCTAAGAAAACGATATCGCTTTCATGTTCGCTTTCTCTCAATGTAAGTATACCCTTATGGTGTATTCACAGTGAGCGAGACCGAGGCCGAGACTGAGACAGATAGCGAGACTGATTAAAATGGCTTACACAGAATTGTACAAATGTCTTCACACTGCACCAAGGCAATATCACTAATGTCATTGGCTTAGACATTTAATAGGTCTCGTTATCGGTCTTGGTGTCGTCCAGTGTGAACACACCATTAGAAAATAAAGGTAAATTACCGTTTAACACATATTATTTGCGTGAAAACAATGAAATCTAATTCGGTTACTTGGTTACAGATACAATTTGAAAATTGAAAGATTTTTCCACGATTGTTTCAACAGTTTGACGATAATTTCTATTATATCTTTTTTCTTTCTTTCTCTTTTTACCTGAGCAATACTTCTACCTCTAACTGTTGAAAAATGTTACATGGAAGGAAAACACAGGGCCTGCATACGAGGGCAATCAGTAATACCAGGGTAAACCGGGGTAATTTACCCCTGTAGCCTGTAATTTAGAGGGGTATATGAACGGGTAAAAACACACGTTTGATGCAAGAAAATGAAATGAAGTTTGACAGTTCGGGGTTTGGATTTTTGCGAGGTGCGCGTCAAAGTGTGTTAGTGACTGGAGGGTATGCACGGCATGCAGACGATACCGCTTATTTCGATCTGTTTATTAAAAAATATTTTTCTTTTCATTCGTTTTTTTTTCTCAAACACCAAATAAAATCCTACTTTCATGCCAAAGAATATCATTTCTTGTCACTGTGCTGTCTCATAAGGCCCAATAGGCTTGGCCAGACTTTGTTCTAGGGGACGTAAAACATGGGGTTTTGTCAACTACGTGTAGTGAATTTAACCGTATGACATTATGACGTAATCAAGTATTACGTTGCCACTTAGCCGAGGAAGTAACGTCATTTGCTTTTCATTTCCCATCGGCATCGGTGTTGTGTCGATCCTTTTGCTGCAGATCAACTTCATTATACGGTATAAATGGAGCTTTTATGTAGTTAATTGGACTGCGATCCGCAGAGAAATTAAAAATCCATTCTTATTTGCCAAGAGACCGACCTGCCAAGAGTTTCTATTATTCGGCCAATATGTTCCTAGATCCAAAAACTTCTGTTCTTTCAGTTACCAGTTCAGAAGAGGAAAGGAGATAGGATAACTGATTCGTGTGTTGTATATGGGCAAATGATGCACGCACGAGATGTAATATTACATTGATTACATACAAGATTTAAAAATAAAGATCCAAAATACAGAAAAAAAACGGTGGTTGATCCAGACGGGTCTTGTGCGAATGTGTTAACAGAAGGGTTGCTCATAATGTTAAGCCTAAATGATGGATTAAGTACAAATGTTGTAAATATTGTAAAGCTTGATATACTGCAGCTCTGCAAAAGTTGATAGTTAAGCGAATAGGGTTTTCTTTAGGACTTGATGAAGTGAACGCATACTCATTTCCAGATGCATATTTGGCATACTAGCGTAATGCACCAAGGCGTAATGCGACTGTTACGACAGTGAAATATTTCAAGTCCCCAGGCTAAAGTCTCGGGAAAACGTTTTCATCCTCCTTTGGTAAATAAACACATTCACAATACTTTTTTATGACGCACACACAAAAAGATAGAAAAGAAACAAAATACTTGTTGTAAGAGCAACCGGTGCAATTGTACCGAACTGGGATGTAATGTGTCAATCAGTTTAATGCTAAACGGTTATTATGTAATATCAAGTGTAGCACACAAGCAATATCATATTATGGTGAATGGCGACCTTTTTATCGCTGCAAGCCTATTATTTACGCATAAATCAGCGCCTATCATACAGCAATTTTGGAAAGTTTTTTGTCTTCCTATCGTGGGTTCCATGTACTTGATTTGGGCTGTAATGTTTCATTGCTAAAATCACACATCTTCCATCTGTTACTTTTGATTATGAATATTTTGACAAGAACCTCCGGTAAAGTGTTTAGTTATAGTTTTCTGGAGGCGTGGATATGTAGTAAACCCATTGGTGAAAAGAAACAGCATTTCCAGTTGTATGTTGCCCGTTCTATTATAACAATACTTACATAGCCCCCATGGGTAAGTTATTAGGTTATGATCGACGTTCCTTCTGTATCTCCCTCTGAACTTGCAGGGATTTTCCATCCCGCAGAAGGGATTGAACACGCCTGCAACTTATCCTCCTGCACTTCCATTAAGCAAATTATTTAGGCCATCTGATCAATTAACGGTGGGGACTATTTCCAGCTTTGGTCTCTGAACACTGGTATACATTATTGATTAGCCTTGCGTCTTTAACAGTATGAGTAAGATTAGTCTGTGTTCTGCGTACTGTTGGGACCGCATGAGAAAGAAAGCAATCGTCAACTGAACATGGAACACCAGCGATTTTGTTTGTACTGGTAGATTAGCATTCTTGCCTCACTGCTTTTTGGTTGAACTTCAAATGAAGTAGTTATTTTTCAATCTAAATGACGAAAAAATCCAAGCAAAATTGACTATTGCAAAAATGCAAGTTCGCACAAGTCATTCAGTTCCTCTGTTGCAACTTTTTAGGCTTTCAAACATAGTTTTACAGTATTTATAGTATTAGACTCCGAAATATATTGGCGGAGAGAGGTTTCTATCTATTAAGACTGATTGGATTGGTACACACTTTGTACGTATATGTTGATTGAATTGCTGCAGATATAGTACATAATCTATTGATGACCCTGCCATGAACTATTGCAGATACAATTTGTAATATTGGAAAGAAAGATCAGTTCCTTCAAGTTCGCTGATTGTAAGACTTCTCTTGGAGATATGAAGAAAATAAAACCACTTTGATATGGGCTTTTCGTAAATGGGCAGAAGTGGAAACTCATAAACACTGTCAAGATATGTTTTGATGCCAATGTATCATTCCAAATCTTCTGCCAAACAATTTTCTTACTGATTGTTGTTCCGAAGCTCCCTGTAGAGACCAATCTCAGAGAAAATATCTATAATTAGTAGGT
Organism: Haplosyllis leylae; assembly: GCA_038406175.1. Lineage (NCBI taxonomy): Eukaryota > Metazoa > Annelida > Polychaeta > Phyllodocida > Syllidae > Haplosyllis > Haplosyllis leylae. Next base: position 9,711 of record JBCAUG010520968.1, on the reverse strand, counting down.
AAATTTGAAAGATATTCAGAAATGTTTGAAAGACCAGAAAGTAGAGAAGGGAACATTAAATGGACCAATAACCATCAATTGAGAAAAGCAAGGTGGGGAAAATTGATTAGAAAAGCAAACAATATGTGTCTTATCAGTCAGGAATGCGAGAAAATATGGAGAGGGAGGTAGAAATATCTAAGTTAACAAGGCAGTTAGCCACTATTCCTATGACACTTTGAGCTAAGACTATATTTCATGAAGTTTGTAAGCTCTTCTTGCCTTCTATCTATTGGGAGGCTATTGTTTTACCTGTGTGGGGACCAAGGGACCATAAACATGGTAAAGAAAAATGATAAAGTAGATGCAGGTTACGGGGAATATGTGAAGCAAATCCCTGGTATTTGCTGACCTGTAGCCTTGAAAAAAGGCAAAAGGAAAAGGGAAAAAGGCACATCAAAGTACCTGGAGTATGCAAGGCCTTTCAACACTTAGCAAGTATGCTGTTTGTGTGGCTGTAAGAGCTTCAGAGTAATGGTGGTGTTTGAGAAGCATTTAGATTAGAAAGGAATGGTTAACACGTACGACCATTGCTTTGCCCCGTTACCATCACCTCGGACTGTAACATGTCAGTGAAGAGAATGGGGAAAAATCTTGTATTTCAAGTAGGTTGATATTCAGGTCACCACTTTCACTGTCTCAGCTGTGTGCTCATTTCCGGATAGGCTAATGAGGCTAGCAATGCTGCAGGCAGATGTTACCTGCCTGAAATAAGAATGAATTTCCCAAATTAGTAGGCAGATACTTGTTCACACTACATTCGTACCGACTGTGTGACAAATTAGGCATTGCCACCGCATCCAATAGGGTAATAATTCGAAGGGGACTGTGCAAGAGCCCACCCACTGGCGCTGCTCCAAATAGCTAATTGGGATTAAAGCATCGTAATTAGGACGGGCAAGACCACCTACATCAGCTGCTGTAGATAAAACAGTGATAGTAATGAGAAGATGAAATGTGTCTGCCCCAACTTAGCAGCCTGTTACTCAATTGAAGCGACAGAACAAATCCGTTTTCTGACAAAAGTACCACAAAACTGATGTGCCTAGGTAGAGAGAGTATCACCAACAATCTCAGCTGTTCCCGTAAAGATCATAGAGAGAAATCTTAATGCTCTCTGCTTGATTTTGAGTACCTGTGTGGATAGCTACAGAAAAGCCTTGATGGCATGTACTCAGGTGTTTGTGGTCTTTTTCAACTTGTGTGGTCTTTGATTATCATAAAACATTAAATGAATGCCTAATGCTCAAAGGTTACAAGTCAAGGTCATTTACTTAAAGGTGGTAGATCTCTCGCTTCAGGTGGTTCACTCAGTCCAAATGGCAGCCCATAAAAACCCAGGAGAGTTAATGGCTATGGGTGATAAGAACTGACCATTGGGGTGTTTGTAGTGTCAATTTGGAGGTGATAAAATACAAGTCGAATTCTTTTGATCATTTACCTGAAAATGTTACAAAATCCATACTGTGAAATTTATCACTTCATGTCAGGAAACATGAAACCTTCTCCATGGACACTTAAATACTGACCTTCATATTCATCATGTCCAATCTGATATGATTAGATACCTCCTGGACAGGAAATAAACTGAATTGTGAGATGTATGGTTATTCCAGATACCCCACACAGTGATATGGGACTGTACCATGGACCTCCTTCCCAGGGTACTGATTACATTACACCAGGAGCCTACCTTGAGAGTGAATACTTCTTGTACAATATATTAGTGACTTCTTGAACCAGGCTCAAATAATTTTATTTAAAAGGTGATGAAAAGTAACTGTTGTGCCGACTCTTCAACAAAGCACACCTTTTCTGTTGTTAAAGTTCTCTATCTAGAAATTGCCCGAGATATACACGTTTAAGCCAGTTCATCTGAGATTAGTTTTGGAAGCAATTCAATAGGAAATTGAACTAATGTGCGGGTGGATGGGTCTCTGGTTGATGTACGCACCAAATAAAATTCTTCAGAATTGAGTGATTAGTCAGGTTAGTGGCCTCACAGGTTGGTGCTCAGTCTGGTGTTTATGAAGAATGGCTAAGAATCACTGTGACTTTGACATTTCCAGATCTGATTTGGCACTAATCAATCAAAGTAGGTTTCACTGTTTTCCTGGATTCAGAAGTTCTATCAATCAATTTATTGTCCTGCGTTTCTTTTTCAAAAAATATACATGAATGGAGGACTTCCGTTGGTCACACAGTTATTCCATAGGTCGTTCTGCTTCCTTTTCATTACTGCTGAAAATATCCATAGCATAATTGGAACAAAAGTGGTTGTGTACACTTATTATATGTATCTCGCTTTGTAAGGTACAAGGTGAAGATACCTAGGGGGAAAGTCCACACGGAACAAATGTTATCAAATGCCTGTGGACACCAGTGAGACTTTACTTCTGAAATTGCCCATCACTTGAATATCATTTTCCTCGGTAGTATGCTTTAGCAAGAACGACGTTACTGTGTGCATCCCAAATATTTTTTTCATTCACATTGAAAGTGTGATTGGCAGGTGCTAATAATCATTATGTAAACCTGGATCAGCTCCAAATGTGATAAACATCAACGAATGTGTCACAGTGATATAATTTACAGAAACTGCCTTGCACACGGAATGATGAAGATTTTGACTGACACCCTTTCATTCCATATTTTGAAAAAGCTCCCAAGATGTGACTAACATTAAATACCACCTTCTAAAAGATTAAGTCATTTTTATCTTACGCATACTGAGATTTTTGTACTTAAATCTCACGTCACAAACAAGTAATTGATAAAAAGATCTTAAATCTGGGGCAGATGATGAATCTCTTATTCAGGAGTGATTAGAATGTTTTTGCCCTCAAGTCTCTACTTGGATCAAGTTACTGAATGCTCATGTTGAGGTGGGATCAAAATATGATGAAGTTAAAATCCCTTATTTGAAATTAAAGTGAAGCCCCTTAAATTATAGGGCTTTTATGGTGAGGTTGCGAGGTTTGAAGGAATGTCACCTGTAGAAAAAAGTATCAATAACTACAAAATAGCAGTCACAGATATGGGTTGTCAACAAGGTAAGATTAACGAGGGACACCTCAAGGATGAGTGAGGTTCTTTATCCTCTCAAGGAGAACTTTTTGTAGTTTTTGATACAATGTAGAAATACTTAAGAATGTGTTGTAATGGGTGACAATTGTAACATGGAGGGTAACTGAAGATGTTTCAGCCAAGAGAAAAAGGAAAAGGGAGTTCTACATTTTGGTCACTATTCTTAAGACCACCGTTTTTTTATTCAGTGTTAATAGCAATAATCCAGTTATGATTAAGAAAGAAAAAGCAGTCCTGGTCTTGATTTTATCTCAGACTAGTACACATCCTGGAATCTGGCGTTAATATATTCAATCTACCATTAAGGCTTGCTCACACGTAACAACACCGAATTTTGGGCCGTCAAAGTTTTAACATTGTGTCAATGGTGACGATGACTTTGACGAGCAGAATGGCTGTAGAACCCATTTAGCCCGTCAAAGTGCCCGTCACCATTAACGCAATGTTAAAACAATAACGGGCCGAATTTGAAATTATTTCTGCGTCCTTACGTGTGAACAAGGCTTTACTTGGAAAAAAGATTCCTGCAAAGTGGTGATCCTCTTAGGTACAAAAAAGATTCGAAGTGCCTTGGGTGCTCACCTCTCCTGACAAATAAGGAAATGACTTTGTGATGAATTAGAGGTTGAAGTTAAAGATCAAGAATAATATAGTTCGGATATCGGAGACGTGAAAAGCCTTGTTTATGAAGGCTATTTGTCTCTTAAAGCTCGACGGGTTTTACTCTCCAGAAACCCCTGAACAGACTCTCACTACTTGACATAGGGTGGTCTTTACAGGGAGACAGGTCTGTTCTGTTCCTTTTGCAGGTTAATTTATGCACCATGACAAATTTCTGCACAGTTGAGTGAACTCTAGGATACAGTATTGACGCAAAGCCTTTGTCTTCAGCATCATAAATCGATTTCAAGCAAAAGATACGTAACAAAGATGAGAATACATGGAGAGGGCTGCTGACACGCAGAATCTGTGTTCAACTGCTTTGCAACAAAATAGTGAAACAAAAGTTGAATTTCTGTTTTGGTTTTAACTTTACAACCAAGCAATCTAGGAATTCAGTTCAGGGACAGAAAACATATCGATTTGTTTTCGAACGCAAACTTTGAAGGCGAACGTGAAGAATGGTTAGGTTAATAGTAAAGCGACTGTTGACAGGTTTGCGATTTTATCTCCCAGGTTTGTCCCTGAAATCACTGCAATGATACCAGTGACAGTGTCTTCCGATTGCCGTCACCTTTGCACACAATCATAAAGCACAAATTCGTACCTCGAAATTATTGTTCGGAATCTAGATTGTAATTTTTCAAAAGATTCCTCAATCTAGACAGTAGATCTTGCAGGTGGTATTTATTCCCCTGCCTACAGATGGAGGGTATTTTCTAATATTCTCTTCAATCAATCATTGGTTGAATGAAGCCAGTTTCCGATTTCGTTTCTCTTTTTCTCTTACTAAATCCGGGGAGGTAAATTAAGGATGCTATTTCTTTGTATAGTGCTAGCAAAATGTTTTATGTACTTTATATGCTACAAAACAATTTATTCGAACGTTTTATGTTTGGCTGTCGGAAATTTAAAACCCACTTTAAAATTATCATTTAATTAAATTATTTTTAATGTTGTACAAGTCAAAGGCACTGCCTGCAGAAAGTTCCGCCTTAATTCCCGTAAAATGCGGTGTATTAAAAATCCTTTAAAATCTCAGTCGGTTTAATGTCATTTTGGGAAAGAAAGGTATGAATATAAGTCCTTTACACAAAGTAAAGAGGGAAATTAGTAACAAAATTACACTGAATTTCATTGCACTTTTAGTAAAGTTTGAGCAACAGTGACCGTACTTCTTCATTTGGACAAAAGTATAGAAAATGTCAGTTCTTTATTTGTGTCGCACATTATATTCGCAATGTTAAAAGTGGCACGTTGCAATGAATACCAAATCATGAAGGAAACACCTGTGCCACATTCAAATATACGTATTAAGAACGTAATTTCAATGTAAAGAGATGATGAACTCTAAGTGATACTAGCACCTCAACGCCTTTATAGAAATAGGCTCTTAAATGAGTTTCCCAGGGTTACATTTACAAAAAGCATCTTTCGGGAAAAATAGCGCCATTAAAGGTTACTGGTTCATTAGGGTTTTGTTACTAAAAAGAGAATAAGCTTAAGGCATACGTATGTAAAATTGGGAGTAAGGAAACCATGCTACTGTGATAATTAGGCTTCACCTGTAAGGGTTTATGTATGTTTCAATTAAGGTTTAATGGGATTTCTGTTGCTGATGGAGATTAGCAAAATTACATCTGGTTATACATAAAGCAGTTATACATAAAGCAGAAGCTTTGTCCTTAATAGGATACTAGACTAAGGTCTTAATTCTCTCAGGAATATTTAACGGCCTTAAACGGTACTGCGCACAAGTCTGGGAAACTTGATGGAAAAAATAGTTGACCTGAAAATCATGGAAGCCCAGAAAGAGCAGTCCTCGAATAGATGAAATTCTAGTTGTCAGTAATATCCACCACGAGTTAGCTGCAATTTACTGTAGATGCAAAAAGGCTTAGGTCGAGAGGTATACAATTAAACATTGAAGGCGAAGTCAGAAAAGATGAGCCCAGTCAATAGCGGAAACCGCACAGAGGTCATCATAACCGTAATATCTCATAGAGATGTGCTCACTAAGCTTCTGCAGGGATTCTGCAGTAAGACTGCCTTTGAAAATATTGATCAGAAGGATGAAAAAGTAGGTGAGGTTAAGTCTGGCTGTGGATGGGGCAAGTACAGGGAGAAGGAGAAGGGAATAGGGAAGGAGCGCCTCTATATAAATAGGAAGTACGCTATCTCAAGTAGCAAGTGGCTTTACGACCAGTTTTTTTGAAGAACTGCGTCAAATGTCTAATGAAGAATGAAGTGGATGTCAACTGCCTAAGCGACCTCCCTGGTCCTGGTCTAAAAGTGATTATGAACCGAGGAAGGGAGCTTATTATAACAAAGTAAAAATCTTGATAAAACTGAGAAAAAGGTATTCTTCGTGTCCATTGAGTAGCCCAAAGAGACAGCGAAAAGTTTTTTGAAGCTGTATTTCCTGTTTTTTTCCTTGCGAAAACGATACCTTAATGCCACGACAGGATTGGGTACGAAAAGCTGTTAACCCAGAAAGGATCAGAAAGAGAAAGGGAAATGGAATCTGGGAGGGAAAAACGTGCCTTATATTTTGTCATAAAAGAGATGATTCATTTTTGGTTATGATTTATGACTTCATAACACGTATGTGTCATTGTAATTTAGACAGGTACGAGGAAAGAATACCTTTTGTCAGGGAATTTAACGTTTAGCATTAAAGTCAAACAATACATTATTCAAGCATCAGCATTTGAAATTTGAAACTATTAGAAGAAATACAGTAGATGGTGAAAAGAGCAAAACATGAGACTGCAAAAATTGTTGACACAATACTTACCAAGCAAGTTGAATTGAAATATTAACATCCTACACACACCCTACATGATAAATAGGCCTGGATGGGACAAATATAGGGGAATTAGTGACTAACGGATCTACAGTCGTCGTTGCGTTCCTTTGATCTTTGGAGATAGATGGATCTCTTTTAAAAAGTCAACATTCATAAATCTTTGTAGATATCTGTAAAGATTTCCAACCGTCCCTTTATTAAAGATGTGCCTCTCTGGAAGATTACAGTATTGCTTTCAAAGGGGACATTTCCACCGTTAATACATCACGGGCAATTTTTTACGTTTTCTGTATCCGTCACTGTTAATATTTTTGGGGCAAAGTTAAATATGTTTACAGTCTGTAAAAAGTTGTTACATACTTTACGACAAATTGGCCAAGGCCGTACCACTCAATGGTAGATACAGTTTTTGTGTCATTAATTGTCATGCTTTGTCTGTCAAAAATTGTAGAAGTGGATGTTTGCGACATGTTTCGGTGTTTGAAAGAAGTAATTTTATTGCACATGATTCAGACGCAAATTGGGGACTTGCAATATGTGCGATAAATAAATGGCGATTACACATGTTTCAAAATAGGGACTTGCTTGATCCAGTGTAACAAGACGGGCGGTCGTTACAAGGGTCGTACCGAAGTGAAAAATAAATACCTTAAAATTGATTAAAAAGGCAAAAGATTTTAACGATTTTGAGAAGAAGTGCAAGTATTTTTTGCAGCCCAAACAGCAGAGCAATGAAGCAGCTACAGCTGTAGGCGCATACTGACATTTGCGTTGTAATTAGGAGATTTCCATATTTATTGCAGCATGAATATTTCTTAGACTATTAGATACAATATGGTAATTCCATAAATGGCAAATGCTTTTCTAGTGAATTCTGAACAGAAATAATTGATTGCGACACAAAAATACAACCGAATTTCATGCGAAGGCAATTGAAATACAAAAGGATTTTGATATCTGAAAATGACGTAGTGTGACCAAAGACGATCATTGGTGTAACTTAAAAATATTTGAACACAGAAGCTCTTCATACCCTTTCAGCAACTGTGCACAGAGTTATGTGGAATATATCCCAAAAGGTTGAGCGTTTATGTCATATATCCCTAATTACGTGAAAGTGATTGAATTTTGTGCATTTCTATTGCATTACGACTGCATAGCACGGTAATACCCCAGCGGCTGCATACATTCCGTAGTTCAAAGAAAGTGGCTTCTTTAGGGGCTGGTTTACAAGTAAATTCAAGGAATTGGCTTTGGCTTTAAGCAATAAAACCTCTAAATTGGGATAATCCTTGAGGTAAATGGACATAAAATCGACATGTAGCGGCTGCAGTCATCGCTGAATACGGTGGTTACCATAGCGAAGACCTAATCCTTAAAGCTAGTGTAACTCTTTGGTTGCTATAGTGAAAATGTAATCACAGTTTAAATAGATATGTCTCCTTTGTTTTGATGTACGAAAATAACACAATGTTATAAAATTTTGGAATCCAATGTTATTTCATTCACACATGCAGTAATGTACTGAACACATACATTTTTATCTCGTCCTGTCTGAGACTGTAAGGAAACTTTTCGATGAGGTTGATGAATGATGGTAGCAATTTTGGGAAATGGCTTTTTTTCTTTTGAAAGAGTTCTTGCAAAGCAAATTGTTACTGTGTACCCCGCCTTACCCAAAGAGTTTCCCTTGCCTTGGCTATTCTGCCAAATTTGGTCGAAATTAATTGCATGTGTCGCTTGTGACATACTACACTGTGTACGAACCAATGATTGCCCTTTAGGATACAACTGTAAGTAAATTACAGATTGCAGACTTATTGGCTGGGGAAAATGGCCAGGGTACAAATGATACTGGTCTCGCTTGTTGTTGGAAAGAGAATACTGTGGAAGGGACTAAACTCCCGGAGCGCAGTGGTAATAACAGTGAACCCAAAGACTCAGCAATAGTCGTTAACTGGAAAGAAACCTTATGTAGCACATACTGCAGACAGCTTTACCATTGAGACATTCACTGCCTTCACACATATACAGCACTGTACTGTCATCTGCGAACGGTACCGCAGTAAATTGGCCCTTCTAAGTCCAAGGCAATCTAATAAGCAACAGGGTCCAGCAAAGTGGTCCCAGGTCTAATTGTATTGAAGTTTGTCACTAACGAGGTTAGCCAAGGAAGCTGGCTTCTCAGAAGATGAGACAAACGTCTAATGAACCCTTACTGTCTTTGGGTTAAGTGTATCCAGGAATATTTGTGGTAGATATGTCTGTGTCCTGCTTGCTGTATCTGTTGTTGAGGACAAAGTCCCAAGAAAACATCCATTGCTTTTGTGCAGATGGAACATACATAAAAAGGTACTTAAGATCTGGTAAAACCCATTCACACGTCACTGCTGTAAGGTGAGTTACACGACACTGGTGAGTCATCATGCCTTCGAACCATAATTTGAAGTCCACTTTCGGAGTAGATTTGTACAACCTAATAAGGATGAGCAAGGCTGACAGGATGTACTATATGTCTGCCTAGAAATTATGGGGAAGGTCAGTCTCTCTATGCAGGGTCAATAACTAACCAGTCCAGGCAGCAGCCATTATTAGTTGTTTACTGAAATTGCTATTGATACTGGAGGGCCAGCATAAGGTTGAACCCAATTAATGAAACGTCCTGATTGTAAATTCCAAGCCTAAGGTCCCTGGTACATTTTGCCTACTAAAGGTTATTCGTAGGCTCCACCTTATTTCATTTCCTTGGCTTCTTATTAAGAAATCAGGTCACAGAAATAGCTAAAACCTGTCATGTTTAATTACTGGGGGCTATGTGGAGGTATAGGGACGGATTGAATTGACTTACTCAATCAAGAGTACACGCAAAAATTTGCTCAGCTGTCGCAACCTTTTCCTGTCCATTTGATGGGAAAAGGGGTCAAATCTACCAACTACAGACAGCAACACTGAAAAGACAGTAACCTTACGGACTGTAGAACTAATGATGTAGTTAAAAAATGAAAGGACATAATATTATTCCACAGAGTTAGATGCGTAGTGTGTGTTTACACAGAAAGAGAGAGGGCTAGGTCAAGCAGCTGGGCCATGCTCACTGGAGCTGCTGGCTGGCATTG
>JBCAUG010520857.1:0-15011 GCA_038406175.1 Haplosyllis leylae | reverse complement strand
ATTATCTTGTACTGGAGGTGCAGGACCTGGTTGACCAGGATTTGCATCCAAACGATAATCCCGATATGCTGGGGGCAAAACTTGTGCTGGGGGTGGTGCCGGATTATTATCAGGCACATTCACTGGCCTTGGTAATGGTTGTGGTTGGACAGGAGGTAGCACATTAGGTTGTACCGGGGCTTGCACATAGGGTACATTACCTTGGGGTACCATGTTTCCCTGAGATCTTCTATTTGGATCGATGGGATTCAGAATGTTAGGTCCAACCCCTAAACCTGGTGGTGGTCCACCCACAGGGAGACTACCCCCTGGGTTATCAGGATGAGATCTCCTGCTAACTGCACTACCAGTTCCATAACTCTCTGAACCAGTATCTGAATAGTAACTGGAGGGAGTTGGAGAAGCAGAGGGAATTCCCTGGCTAGGTTGGGACCGGTTAAGGCGGTTTACCTCTTCAGGATAATACCTTTGGGAATCACTCGCTGACCCCGATAATGGATTACCTGAACTTTGGTTCATGGACCGCGTGGCCGGAGGGGGCACACTAGGGATACCACCTGCAGCCCTGAGGTCAGTAGTAGACCCCCCTTGGGGTAAACCAAAATACTCATTACCAGCCATCAAGACATCGGGGTGTTGATAAACCCCATGAGGAGCTTGGTTATCAATGACAGCAGTGGTCCGACTGATAGTGTTGTCACTGGGTGGAGCTGAGTGTGGAAGGTGGTGAGAATGAGATCGGGAGGATCCATGCTTCCTCCCGGACCCCTGATCTTGATGACCCCCCTGCGAAGTAGTCAGATTGGTTTGACCAACAGCTCCTTCAGCCGGCTTGGGAGCAGGCGAGTGACCTATAGCTCCAGTGGTTTGGACCAATCGGGCAGCAACAGAGTCAGACGGTGCCCGACGAGAGTGACGAGAAGACCGAGAGGACCCATGAGTGCTGGATCTAGGACCCCTATCCCTGGGAGTGGGCTGAGGATGGGTGGTTGTGGCTTGGAGTTGAGCCTCCACAGCAATCCTTCGGGCTTCCTCCCTATGAACTTTATCCTCGTATGCCTGACGGGTTTTGGCTAACTGCTCTTCACGTTCTTTGACAGATTTTTCCAAAGCCCGACGCTGAGCAACCTCCTCCCGCCACTTTGCCTCGGTCTCCCGTACCTTATCTGCCTCTTGTTTCATGAGGGTATTGTGATATGTGGCCTGCTCGGCAATACGCTTCGCTTGATAGTCCCGTTCATCTGCCAACTGCTTTGCCTCAATTCTTTTTTTGATTACTTCTAGGTCCAGTTTCTCATTCTCTTTCCCAATGGAAGTGGCCATTTCTTTAAGTTTTTGGGCTTCCCCCTTGTAACGCTGCACTTCCTTTTGGACCCGATCCAACTCCCGCTTGGACTGCTCCTCCGAGTCTTGAGCAGCTCGTTTATACTGCTCTACCTTTTGGGCCGATTGTTGGGCTTCCTGCTGGGCTTCTCCAAGCTGTTGTTGAAACCGAAGGGCCTGCCCCTGGCTGGCAGCCAGTTGGTATTCTGCATTAGTGAGCTTTTCGCGGAAGTTCAGATTTTCTGATTTCTTCGCTTCGAGCTCACTGCGCATTTTGGCTAATTCTTCCTGTAAAGCCTTTACTCGGTCATCTGGCTCATGGGAAGCTTGGGCCGACAACTGCTTCTGTGGGGCAGAGAATGGGGCAGTTGGGACTGTTGGGTCTCCATCCACCTGAGTGGTGGTTCGTTCTTGCGATGGCCTGGAAGAGGGATTCCCAACAGTTCCATCGCCCGGTGGCAAAACCCCACCCTGTGCATTCCCATAAGGCAACCCCGACGGGGTGAATGTCAGCTTTGCTGGTGCGAGCTCAAATCCAGTTTCCCCGGAAGTAGCTGTAGCACCTGCCACAGAAGCTTCATCCTCGCCTTGGATGGGTGAGGGATCCTCCGAAGATGGAGGAGTATCTTGTGGGGGTGCCGGTGAGGAAGTGTCGACCTGATACATAATGGCCCCTTCATTTATCATTTTCTGTACATTTGTGGCTGTAAGCTTGGCAGCGACACGGAAGGCCTTGATTGACAAATGCCCTCCAGCTTTCTGCCTAGCTTCAATTACCGCATGTGCTTTGGTTTTTGACAGCACTGTTTTAAGCTCGTTGAGCGAAGCTGTATTAAAATTGACAGGTGCTGACATTTTTTCCGCTTCACGGTTACGACGCAATATTATTTCCGAAGTTCCGCTAAGAATTAAGGGAAGTAAGGATGCACAGTTATGGACTGTTAGCGGGTTACAGATTAACGGACATGCAACACATACACCCTCCCCCTCTTTGAAAAGAGCGGGACTGAAGGGAAAAAATTGCAACGGAACAATAAGTGGGCAACATAAAGGGAAAAGCCAATGGAAGGGGAAATCCCCCTACACACCAAAAAATGGAGAAATTTGTGAAATGACAGCCAGATGTGGGAAAATCCCACAACAGCAGTCAACTTTCACCAACCTACGCAATACGGGAAAAGGAACTTATGAGGAAAATCCTCAACACTCAAAAGTGAAATGTGTCAACCATGTGAGAGAAAATCTCTCAACAAAGCAAGAGTAACAACAACAACACCTTTAATAGGAGAAATCTCCCAATAGCACAATAACCCAGTCTTGATGAGACATGAGAGGAAAATCCTCAAAGTCCAATGTGGCAGCACCAATGCTATTTCAACCAAAATGACATAAATTCTATCAACACACAGAGTCTCTGTATGTACCAAACGACCCTTTAAACACCTTTAAAAGTATTTCTAGACCATATACAGACACTCACAAGGTGAGAGAAAGTGTCTAAGGGAAAATTCCCTATAGTGACCCTATACTCTCACCAAAAAAAAAAATTTTTTTTTTTTTTTAAATAACCCTTTTACAGTACCAGCGACTTTTTTAACACCCTTTAAGACCCTTCCTGACTACCACAGTCAATGAAACATGAGAGGAAAATCCTCAAAGTTCATAAACATGGTTGCCAGTCTAGATCTATCACCACCTGCTATCAACTTTTCTAACTTTCTCAAATGATTAAATACACTATGCACGACTTTTTTAACACCTTTTAAGACACTTTTTACTCAATCACAAAGTGAGGGAAGGTCCCCCAAGTGATTTTTATTGAAATTCACTTTGAAAAATTCAAGATGGCTGCTGTCAGCCAACATGTGACAATTTCCAAATCACCTTGTCAGTCCAATTTGACCAACAAATGACACCAATAGATACTCTGAATATGCCCTGCAAGTTCCAGAGCTGTAGCAGCGCCAATAAAGTGTACTAACCTCGACAGAATCCTCAAAAAGCTCCGAAGTTCCAAGGTTGCATGTACACATCTTTCTTGAAGCAAGTCACAAGTCAAATCTGCCGGGCGATGCGTGCGCACCACAGAGGTTCAGGGCTGGAACTCATGACCATCTGTGTGGCACAGCAAGCACGGTGCTGTAAACCACTCGGCCATTCCGGCTCGGCTTAATGCGGCCGTACTTGACGAGTTAATAATTCGTCAAAAGTGTTTTCGGCCTGAATGAAACATTTGAGGATATAGTATATTTTTCATCGAAAAGGATGTCGTTCGTTTTTCGATTTCATCCATGTTTTCATCACGAATTCTACTTGACAGGATTATGTATAGTTCGTTTTGTTCACCTTTTCTATTGAAGTAAGAAACATGGCTGCCAAGGGGAGTGTCAAAATGAAAGTGCTTCCTAATGCATTATTTTTCACGTTCACTCATGAATTTTCAAGCAGGTAAATGAAATTTTAATAATATTTGTATCTGTCAATTGAGTGTGCTAAATAAATACTAATACACAATGGATTGTGGGGTTAAACGCCATAGCTATTACTGGCAAGTGAAATAATTTGTAACTTCTGAAATTACAGTGATGTAGCCAAAGGAACAAGTGTGAATTTGACGGCATTCACGATCAATGGTACTTCCTTCGCAATTCAGTTGACGGCCAAAGAAATAGATGAGCACTGTTTAAGTATGACAGGTAATGAGTCTACATAAGACATCCCACTATCACAGTCATAATGTTATCACAAATTAATTTATTGGTGAAATTAATCAATGTCACTGTACGGCATGTAGGAAATTAAACCGCAAAGTATCGAAGTGTCCTATATTCACATGTGCTTATTAATGTATTATTTTTTTCTTCAGGCAACGAATCCTTCACATGCAGTGTTGCTTTCTATGAGTGGATTACCAATGTAGTTCAACATGTAATAAACCTTGGCCAATCTGTACGTGACGACGAGTTAGTCCTCATTGAATGGAGTCAAGTGAGAGATTTGGGAAGTTGTGAAGAAATGCAAAGTGAAGATACTTCTCAACAACCAGATGGTACTTTATTTCTATAAGTTTACACATATGAAATACGGGATATTTGTTGCAATAAATATAGAATGTACTGCAAACGAATTAATAGCATGTTAATATTCATTTTGACGAGGTGAGTAGTACTTGTACAATTGTAGGTAAATTATACAAAAGAAAAGATCTTTCCGTCACTTAAGTTATCATCAGGAACATGTCGAGTGTTATTTAGTTTAAATTATTACAAGTTCTGTCACTGTAAAGTTAACATAACATGTGTGTCACTTTACTTATCAGTAAGAAAGTAACTACTCATCAATGTTGTCAGGAAGACAAACAAAGCTTCCGTAATGTCGCAAAATACGCCTGAAAGCGACACCAAAATGCACTCTGAAGAAAGTGTGAAACAGCCTTGACCATTCCTTGTTCTCTATCTCAGCATTCCTGGGCTCGAAATCTATATTGTACAAGTTGGGTAGGGAAGACATTATCCAAAGAGCTGCCGCAACGCCAATTTCCTGACACTCCTCCAAACAGAGGACATTCAGTTTTGGCAGTTGCGGCAACATTTGCATGAGATGGAGATCAGAAAACTGCTTACACCCTTGCATATTGAGAACTTTCAAATTCTTGCATGCTGCAATAGAGTCAATAAAGTCAACTGTGACTATGGACGAGCATCCTGAAATATCAATTTCCCTCACATCGCGCAAGTAAATGAGGAAAAATGGGTTGAATCCTCCAATTCGGTCAGAAATCTCCATCTCCATTCCACAGTTATCAGGTCTTGTCAAGAAAATTGTAGTGTTCAAGGGGTATTCCATTTCCTCTTCATCATCGTCTGCTGGTCTCACCTGGAGCCTTTGAAAGATAAAAGGGAAGAGTATTTGAGAATCCTCCAGTAATATGTCTATAGCATTGCAAATTATGTAGGCGTTTAAGAGTCATTTTTGTCATTCGATGTAAAATCAATTGAATGGAATAATTAAAATTGTAATATGTATACATACTTGTGAACACGTGGCTCCCCAACTTGGTACTCATATTGGCCATCAAATTCAACTTCACGGTCAAATTTATTTAAGCAGCTGTTCACATATTCCACTTTTAACACACATGAATTATGTGCCAAACACAGACGTGCTTGAATGAAATGAATCATTAATATTCGGTATGACTTCCTGCGAAATTAATGGGATATGGCTGTGAAATTTGGCCAGACACTTTCTGCATGAGTGATTCTATAGGAGTGATCGACTCACGTCCAATTAATTAGGTTGCTATGCATGGGTGATCATGGCAATAAGATCATGTTAACTTATTCAAATTGGGACAATTATAATTATATGTAATTACAAACTAACCGAATAATTTCTTTAATTCCAGATGAAAGATGTATAAGTGCACTTGCTGATGACAATACTTCAGAACAGTCCCGAAATGAGGCTGAAGAACATGCAAGGAGCAGCACAGATGCATATACTGATTCCCCATCCATTGGACGGTCCACATCAGATCAACCCACGCAACAGGAAATGAAACATATTTCTGGGAGTGAAAATTCAGAAGATGGCACAGAGTGCTCATTAGGAAATAAATCTTATCAAGATGGACCCATATATATAGATTCGGAGGTGGAATCTGTATTGAATGCTATTTGCACAACAGTATGCCTTCATTTAGGAGACTCTTTAATGTCTGTTGAACAATCCGATTCTGATGACAACCCCATTATTGTTGAGCATTACAAAGATGAGACTGTTGTGGCCACAACAATCCTTGAAGAAGCTATGATGAATGAAAGGAATGGAAGTAACTTCGCCAACTCATCACCATCAACACAAGGACCATTGGATCTGCTTGGTACAGCTGTTTCCCAAATTTTCCCCATCAACAACAACGAAGGAATGGAGGATCACAATGTGTTTGCACCAACTTCAGAACACCTTGAAAGAAATGACACGTCCATAGGAACTTCACGAGATATTGAGATGGATGTGACGTCCACACCTAGTTCACCACACATTGAAGTGGATGACAGCTGCAGACCTACTTCACGACAGATTGAAGTGGGTGAAACTTCCAGATGTACTTCAGAACACATTAAACTGGATGACACTTCAACAGGTACGTCACCACATATTGAAGTGGATGACAGCTCCACAGATACATCACCAGAGATTGAAGTGGATTTCAGCAGCAGACCTACTTCGGATAATTTGCATTCAGGACCAATTTCAAGACATGGTGAAGTATCTAACACCTGCAATGATGAACCAATTGATTTGTCTCAGAAGTGCAATAATGTTATCAGCTCCCAACAACATGATCACGAAAAGAGGAACAATGATGAACCAATGGACTTGTCGAAGAAAGTTCACATTGAACCTTCTACTGATAATCAATGTTACACAGCCAATGATTCATCCACCAAAACTAGATCGAATACACTACATGAAGAATGCACAAGAACCGGGCCACCATACATGAGATGCAAGAATATTGTGAAGAAAAGAATAGAAGATGAATCCAAGTGGGCTCCTGGATTTGGAACTGAATATTTGCATTACAGTATGAATAAGGATAAAGGAGAACTTCCATGTTTTCAAGTTGTATTCACTCCTCCTGGCGCAACTTCTCCAATAGCTCAAACAATTCAAATTAGTGACAAACATTGTAATGTTGTTAAATCAAATAATGAATTTAGACAAGTTGTGAAAAGACCAACAAAGAAGGTCTCTGTGCTTCCAAAGGGCATCGTACAATGGAAGTCCAAGGACTATAAATTCAGCTTGTCCATCCAAAATCAGAATGAAGTGAAAGACAATTACAATCATGACATGTCCACACAAGCTAACCACACAAGTCATCCTAAACCAACAACTTCAACACATCCATTTCAAGCTGACAACAACATTTTTGATAAACCACAAACTACAACACATCCAATTCAAGCTGACAAGACCATTGTCGATAAAGGAAAAAATGCAGAACATGCACGTGAACATGACAAGAACATGGTGGATATAGCAGAAACTGCAACACATCCAGTTCCAGATTACATGGCAAACCTAAGTTACCGATCCAGAGCGAGAATACTCGAAGCCAGGATGAATAAGAAAGAGCTGCCTCCTGAAAAACATCATACACTCGATACATTTGTTCAAGTAGCCACAACACCCTATGCATATTGGAACGGAATTCTACGTGCCTTTCCAATAGACTTCAATCGTAAGTAAACATGTAAAATTTTTTCCATACTTACTATGTAGTATGCCCTATAATAAGTTTATATAGTTCTTTGTACTTTATCACTAAATCAACACTATTGGAAATTTATATTACAGCCAAAGAGAATTTGAAACCATTCACAGTGACCGATGTCAGTACAAATGAAGTCCAATATAATTTCCCACATGATATGCATCCTGTGAAAAGGGCTATTTTGTCAATGGCTATTTTAGAAGATAAGGGCCTTCTGCACAACATTATCCAATTCGCCACACAGTCACCAGAGATTCAGTACATCAAGAAATCTGATGAAGGTGTTATTTCTTTGCATTACTCTCTTTCTCAAGTGACACATATACATCTCATTTGGTCTTAAGGAATATTAATATTTCCATAAATATCTTTCAGGTCATATTTTTGGTCGCAACTATGGCAAATTTGTCACTTGCTATGTGAAACAGTATTTGGTTCGGATTTCGTGGAGCGAATTTGTGACTAGGGATCAAATGACAGCAATTCGCAACCTCCTGTACAATGAACTAGGTAAATAATGATATAAATGTTCTTACAGTGACTCATCTTTGCCAGAAAGTATTTCACTTTTTAACATTTACATAGTCTTTAATTACAATGTAATCTTACAGTGAAGATGCTACCTAATTACATGTGCCAAAAACCTAAACACAATAATGATGACAGTACCAGGAAAGTGAAATCAAAAGGAGGCGCAAAGGTAAATTACATGGAACATTGCCAGAAATCTGTTTATCTGACATATTGGATTTATCGATATTGGAATACACTGAAAGATTGTTGTCATTTATTTTTAAGGAAAATTCAGAGAAAGACACAGGAGTTAATCCGGAATTGGATGAGTTACTCACAGATATAATGAACTGGAACTCTGATGATCAAGCTGAATTCACATCCAACCTGATAAATTGCAAAACTCCAGAAATGGACCATAACCAATGTGACTTCAAGCCAGAACAGACACAAGATGAAGCATTCGCAGAAAAAAAGAAGAAGGATATAGACATGACAGACACAAATCCGGAAATTACTCAAGATACATCAGTTCATTCCATCAATAGAGACCCACAACACACAGAAGATTCCCCATTTGGAACAATAAACATGAATGATCTTGATATTTCAGATAGAACTGTACAAAATACTGAAGAAACACCAGGAATTAATGGATCACAGGAAATTGATATACATAGACTTTTACAGGACACAGAATCAAGCAGCACCATGCAAGTGGATTCAGTGCAACTGGGCTCAGAGGTCACAATAGAAGCTGAAACAATATCACCACCATTGAAAGAGATATCCGATGATGTACAACTCCTGAAGTCTGAGCTGAGACTTGACAGCGTTTTCAGTCCAAATGCAGTACAGAGCCATTTGACTGTACAAAATATTGAAAGATATATTGAAGTACTCACAAAACGCCTCAGTGTTTTACGTCATCTCCACATGAAGAAAACTGGAAGATGTCTACCACCTTACAAAGATCTGACATTCTTGAATCCTCCTCAAAACCTAATAAACATATTGCATTCTCCACAGGATAGTGATGACAGTAACACCCTTGATGACATACCTCAGCCAGAAGAACCATCCAAGATTATTACAAGTGACCGATCAAAACAAGAACAGAAATTAGCGAATACTACTTCAAAAAGAGTTTACAGGAAAAGGAGATCTAAAATGAAGAAATCGGAGTCTAATCCATCTGGAAAAGAAAAGAGTAACAATTCGAATCCATCTCAAAGAAAAACCAGAAGAACAAATGTACGCAGATCCACTCAAATAACACCAGATGATTACTTAGAAGTATTCAGCAAAAGGAAATCGGAGAAAGAGAATAACAGGAAAAATGATGATACTGCTGATGATGATGAAGATGACAGCGTAATTGCAGAAGATAATAATGAAATGATGGTGGCCCAATCTTTGGCCATAATAAGAAGAGCCAGAAAAAATGTAAAGAAAGACGATGTGGATAATTCAGAAACTTCACAACCCCCACAAAATAATGAGCCCATGTCGGATAATGAGAGTATACAAGAAGAAGAGAAGAAAATGAAAGAAATTGAAAGGAAACAAGAACAATCTGGTACTATTGTAAACAACGATCAATCAGAAAGAAGGAAAAGGAAAAGGAGTACTGAACCGAAGAAAAGCCAAATGGAGAATAAGCTCATAAATCATGAGTTACACTTCAATAAACAGCGCAAGAAGAAAAGACGCATATCTAGTGAATCGTCTGAACGTAATGAATCGGAAGAAGACGAAATGAGAGAGGTAAAGAAGAATCAATACAAAGAAAATGATAGAGAGGAACCAGACTTGGATCTGATGACCATAAAATGGCACAAAGAAATGAAGAGAAATGAAGATAGAAATTCCAAAAGTGCACAGAAATCAGATTCAGATGACAACAATTCATCTGCACACCATTCCTCAAATGAAGATAGCAATTGGAGGGATTATTACGCCGGAGAAGACACTTCGTAGGATGAGTTCATAAAAGATAATAAGCAAAGAATTGAAGATATGGAAAAGGAGAGGAACTTGGCAGAAGATGCTGATACTAGCAATGAAGAGGATAACATAGCTGTTGCAAATAGTGAACATTTAGAAGAATCAGACAGCAACAAAGGCAATGATGAGAAGGTGGTGCAAGAAGTTAAAGATAGAAGAAGTTCACCTACACGATCATCTAGAAGGCTATTGAACAAGAAGCAAAGGGCCCGTAACCAGAATGACAAATCTGATGTACCTGAACAGGTGACACTTGATATGTATGGTTCCTTACAAATACCAGCAGACTTACGCTTCTTCGACTACGAAAAAGATGCCACAAGTTACACCCCTATTACTCGATGGAACAGATTGGATGACTTCAGATACATGTTCTGCTTATCTGTAGAACCCAAACTTAGTAGGTGCAAAGCAGGAAGATGGATTAGGTTCGCTAAACTGATGGAAGCTTTGGGCAGCAAAAGGAATAATCAGCAATGTTCCGATCATGTAAATACCATTTCCATACTTACTGTACTCACATTGGTGGCAATGTAATAGCACATTTTACACTAACACTTTATTTAAATTAATTTTAAGTAATTATAACTTTTATTGGCAATTCATGTTGTTCTAATACCATAAACATTTCCATCTGCAGCACATGCAATTCGTCTTGACGCTCAATATGAGGTATATGGTATTTATTGTGTACGGAGTTGTTTTGTATTTATATATTCAAAATTGTCAGTACCTTTTAATATGTTTCAATTACTGATGTAACTTATTTCATCTCCTAGTTTAAAGCCATCATTAACAACTACTGCAAATTGGCGAGAGCAACTGGTGAAGAGACACAGGAAGACCCACTGAAGAGAAGAATTCTCGAAGTTTGCAGCGCACACAAGCACCTCCAACCTGACATATGTGCATCTTCGGACGGTGGGATAGTTCAGAGAAGTTAGTAGAAAACAAAGAATATGTTTAGGGTTTAAATACATTGTAGAAGCAAGTAGTCATTAAATTTTTTTACTTGAACTCATTACTATTAGATAGTTTCAAATCGATTTCCTTATTGCGCACATTACAGAACTTAAGCCCGAAGAGGAGAAAGGAAACATTAAACGCGAGCATGTTCTAATGGAATCCAGGAAACCAAGCCAAGCTACAAAAGACAGATGGTCTGTGTGCAAAAAGAGAACAAAAGAATCATTCATGAAGGCTGCGGACGAAAGTGACAGTGACGCAGTGGAAAGGCCGAACAAAAATCCAAGTAATGACAAAAACTATAATTTATTTACATAAATACTTATGCCATAAACAGCCAATAATATTATAAATATAAATATATACATTTTCATGAATATTCTTTCTTCAAGTATGAATTCTAAGAAATAGTTATATTTACTTCAGGGGGAAAAAGAAAAACAACATCACGCACCACCAACTCTTCCGGAGAAGAATCTATCCAGGAGAAATGGCTAAAATACTGCATGCATCGTGATGAAGTTACTGACAAAAGGGAGGACAAATTCTGGGAAATGGTTGGACCATGCTTCAAGGAAATGAGCAAGGGTAACAATTAATAAATTTACGTAGTGTCACTCTCATCATCATCGTTGTAAAGTCTTGCGCAAATTATATTTCTTTTGGCCCATCCGTCAATTTTGTTCTGAATTTCATCATAGTTGTCTGTGTTAATCTCTCTTTCTCTGACATATCTTCCCTAAGGAGGAAAAGAAATGGACACAATGTAATTAATAAGTATTTAAGTTGAATTAATAAGTAATATGTAAGAATAGTAAAATAAATCATAACAGTACTGGGCAATAATTCAGACAATTTTTTTCGATTAAGGCTACTACACTTATAATTAATCAGTTATTGTTTATTACACTTTAATATAATATTAGCCAACTCGGAATAGCACATTTATGACGTTCAAAATTAAATTTTGGACTGACTTGAAACAAATACATTTCTTTCTATTTATTGTACTCATATTATTAGTATTTTAACTAACATTTAATTGCTTACTACATACAATTATAATGGCTTACTGCTTAAATGGTACATAATAGTAGTAACAGTATTTTTGCTAACCCTTATTGCTGTACGAAGGAAGTAGTCAATATTGTCTTTTTCCCAGATGCAAAATGTTGTGCAGAATACAAGCAGAAAGAATAACTTTCATCTTCTTCCTGAGTGTTTTCTGATTTAATTTTTGAAGCCTAGGAAATCTACGTATTAGCAGTGAGAAAGCTCGTTCAATATTCTGAAAGTAGAATTTCTTTATAAATATTATTATCACAGGTACTCCTCTGTAATCTTGTACTGTTTAAAATTCATTTTGTAATCATATTCTTATTTTTACCTGCCGTTTTGATGATAAGCATTTGTTAAAAAATGATCGTACACGGTCTTCAGATTCTCCTAGTAACCCTTTATAAGGCACCATTAAATGTTTTTCTAATGGGAATGCTGAATCTCCGACAATATGGTAAGAATTAGCCAAGTCTCTGGATTCCATAGATAGTAGTGATTCCAATTTATTACTCAGAGATGATTTCTTAAAAATACCAGAATCATTGGCATGTCTGGGCCACCCAGCTTGAACGTAGATGAAACTCATGTCATAGGTACAAGTGGCCTACAGGGGAAAGTATTTGTGATTAATTTTAATTAATTCAGTGTAATTAACACTACATATAAAAATTTCCTCTATGTTGGTATTAACCTGTAATATTTATGAGTAATAGTTGTGATAATTGCAATATGCTTCCTGATTAACCATTTCTTCAGTCATTTCTACTTCAAGGTGGCATCCGTCGATTGCTCCAATAACATTTGGAAAGAAATGTCTACAAAAGAAGTATATAATTTCCATACTATAATTATTTCTTCATATATTGTCACACATGTATTAACTTACTTGCCGATTTTGTTGAATTTGTTGGCTATATATCTGTATTGGTTCTTTTCCGGCCACTTTATGATATTTCCTATGTTGGAAATCAATGCGTCCATAACTGTCTCAGTAATAGTTAGAAAGCGCTCTTCAGAAATTCCAAAGAGATGTGCTAAGCTGTGAAAAGAGTGTAGTCACTTAATATTGTTTACTTATTTTCATATTTGTAATACAAATGTAAAAAATATGTTACTGTTGTTAATATTTTCACCTTAAAGTTGTTGATTTACTTCCCAAATAACAAGTGGTCATTGCGACCTGTTTTCCTACATCAATTGTTGTTTTTTCTATCGCATCCTGCATAACTGCCAGTTCCATTAAGTAATTCGTTACAATTCGCAACCCTTCTCTGTACATACAGAAATAACGTCGGAAGTACCTAGGCGTCATGAGGGGCACAGTTTCTTCACAGAAGCGCACTATTTTTGCAATTTGATTCTTTGTCCGCCTGCAAATGGACACAACATTTAAAATTATTAGAAATATTCAAAGCCAGTACACCACTTTCAACATTATTAGACTAAACTTTTCTGCCAGACATTGAAATCAAAAAATGTGTTAAGCCATCACAAATATCCACCATTAATGAATACCGTATTATGTGAATACTTACAAGGGCGGATTACTAAATATCATATTTGTTGCAAGGATTCGTTGCAGCATTATTCTTTTCCTTTTAATTTTTTGTCGATACATTAATATAAATAATAGAAGTATGTATTTTTTATCTAACATCTTGAAAACGATATATGAGTCACTTCCCTTTCGTTATGACTTTCGTTCACATATTTTGCATCAAGTAGGTCACACACTAAACTGAACGAAAGGCGAGCTCGTATCAAGCAGAATAGTCAATAACTCATCGAAAAGTTACACTTCGTTCACATCGAACAATGTTTAGTTCTGCAAATCAAGTACGACCTGCTAATAAACTTGCTTTTATGGTTTGTAAAGGAGAAAAGTCACGGCAAAAATACTTAGTGTTTCGGTTCTTCCTCAGTTAAAATGGGTAACAAAGATAATTGTAAGAGAGTCGCTTGCTTTTAACAATTGGCATTTATTAATAAAATATTTACACTTCACACAATAAAACTCCAGTATTGAAATAATTTTTTGTAATGTATTTACAAAAATGTAAGTTATAAAATTTGAAGAAGAAGTACCAGGAACAGTGGGAGAATGCATATTTAGCAGTTAAAGGTGCAAGAGCTTCCAGGACCCTAAGCAGGCCGTGGACCCTGACTGATTCGCTTGCCTGCCATCAGCAAAATCTCGCAAAATTTTCTGGGGTCTCCGTATGACCTAATCCTAGATTCGCTGCTGAGACAACCACCCAAGGTATCCATCAAGACACAGCGGGAGGGTGGGTTTTAAATTGACTTTCGTCTGCCACCTGGGCCCGGCTTTGCCACGGGGAGAAGTTGACAGTGCAAAAAACCGTGTTTGACTATCGTACGGCATTTGGAAAATTAACGTGATATTAAAAGGTATTTTCGGCCAATCAGCGCAAAACCGGTAATTTACCTCTCAAAATGGCCGACGAACAAGAACAGGTTGGTGGATTTCAGTGATTTTCAGATGTTTTCAACTGTGTTCTGCAATATTTTTGCGACGAATGCCTGTGTTTTGAATTCGCCGGGTTTCAAACCCATGATCTGTCGCACGTCAGTCAATGTTCTACCACCAAGCCAAAAATCCATTGGGCTGGGGGCTAAAAACAATAGATCTAGAGTCTACATTCCTTTTGCCCCTTTTCTTGAGAGTCTCGTATCGACAAGACATCATAGGTTGCTTCCTAACCAATCCCCACATCAGGCAAGCCAACCCAATCCGCCATTGAATCCACAATGCGGTACCACCATAGATTTAGAGACCTCGTGCCTCCTCCCTTATACTAGATGGTGAGCCAATAGTCACATGTAATGGAGCAGAGTG
>JBCAUG010520746.1:0-15012 GCA_038406175.1 Haplosyllis leylae | reverse complement strand
TTAGGCCAAAATTTTAATTCCACTGTTTCTAGGCTGTTCCTATGACCCAGGATGTGCTTTAAATCAGTTAAATAACATGCTGATCACCATTTATTTGCCCTAAAAATGCTCATGCTACGCACTTGCATTTTTCAGGCAAATAAATGATTCCAGCTAGTTATTTAACTATCATGTAACTTCTGAAGGTGTTAGTTGTTCGTGAACACGTTGTTCTTAAGAGTTCAGTTTAGAACCACATACCGTCTCGTTTGTATTGTGCAATATGCGGTATCATACACCTGGAGAGACTGTGAACACAGGTTGTCTTCAATTTGGATGATGACCAAGTGCATGGCAAAATCTTATGACTATCAATAGGAGCGTTGACATTCGAGTTTTACACTGTTTTTCAACTTTAATACAAATCTTTCAGTTCTAGGTAATCAAAAGATTTACCCGTATTGTTGCATCTGAACCAGTATAGTTTATTGTTGGGTATTTGGCCAATGATTCAAATTGAACTTGCTTACTGTCCATATTATTATGTAGCAGTTCTTTCAAGTGTATTATTAAATTATTGGAAAAATAGCCAACCACAAACTACACTGGTTTTGGATGCAACAATATGGCAAAATTTTTTGATTACCAAATACTAGCTGATAAATTTGTATTAAAGTTGAAATAGTGTAAAAACTCAAGTGCCATTTTTCCTATTGATATCCTATTAAATGAGGTCCAAAAATTGTCTGGCACCTTGGTCATCATCCCCATTTGAATACAACCCGTGGTGAATTAATCTCTTCTTCGTCACTGCTGTCGCAAAAGGAAAATAATTAACAAGAACCGTGATGAATAGATTACTTTTCCTTAGGTATTCCGGTAGCAATTATATTTGGTATATGAGCCAGATTTACACCCTGTGGGAAGTTTGGAAAATAATCCTTATTTCTACTGCAGTTAACGACATTATTATACGTAGGAAATATTTCTCCATATGATCGGAGGTCATTGCAGCCAATAGATCTGTGTCATCTCATGCATAATTTTAATGATGAAAAGGTTTGATTTGAACTTCCATAACGTTAACATTTCTCTGGAAGGTATGGAAAGAGTATTTGAAACATGAAAGTCATTGGTAACTGGGGAGCCATGATTACCAAAGTAGTTCAATTGGTGTTTCGTGATAAATTTGTTTAGCTTTTTGGCACTTTTGGGCTGGTGCTAGGGACACTTGTAAGAAGAAGGTGTTTTAAGTTCAGGAGGGTAATGTTGGGTAATGAGGGGCAAGAGTGGAATAGGCGTCAGTGCAAAAAGATCACTTTGTCTAAATTGGCGTTAACAGTGCTGGTAGGGAATATTTCAATGCCACAAGTCCACCACACCTAAATGTTGATTCAAGGGGGTGGCTGGGACCAATGTTAGTGTTTAGTTCAAAAAGATCACCATGCTTGAATGTTGGTTAAGTGGTGATGGATAGTCCACATCTAAATGTTTAGAGCAAAAAGTTACCACAATTGAATGATGGTTGCAGGTCATGGGGGGAGGACTCTACACCTAACTGTTAATTGCAAATAGGTTACCATGTCTGAACAACCAAAACTAAAATTCCAGCATTGTGACCTTCAGCACTTAAAATATTCAGGCATAGGGCCTCCATCACTACTTACAACCAACATTCAACTTTTTTGTTCTTAAAACATTCAGCTATGGTCCACATCTCTACTTCAGGTGTGATCACCTCTTGCAATTAAAACACAAAGGCATGGAATCCACCACTACGTGTGCAGGGATTTAAAAATCGAGGCATGGAGCCTTGCCATTACTTTAAACATTTAGGTTTCATATTAAGGCATATCACTCATGCATAACATTTAGGCATATAGCCACGAGTTACCTGAGTGCAGTTTTATATAAGAATTAACAGACAGAGAAGTATTTGTTACTGTTACAGTCGGCAATCCCTGTTACTCACTATAGTCTGCAGAACAACTTGAAGAATAGCAGGCTAGTCTCAATTTCCTGTGTGAAAGTAACGCATAAAAACTACAATGAGTAAAACTATTGACATTTCTTCCTTAAGTTACACTGGTCCTGTTCCAGTTTTAAAACTTCAAAAGTTTCAATAGGTACAACTGTTTAAACAGGGCGAAGAGTTTAATAATTCATCTGGTTACATTTTTACCACCTGCCATTCAAGTAGAAAAGCAATGTATTATTCCCAAGACTAATGGTGCTGTGGATGCTTTTTCGTGCAGTGTCAAATCAGCAAACTTGAGCAGCCACATTTTGACAGATGGAGCTAAGTTACATAACAAAATTTTTTTTAAAGGAAGAAATAATTGCTGACATAAATTTTTAAGAATTTTAATACTTTATCTTGCGAAAATATTTCCAATCATCTCAGTTTTCATGTTTCAGGCTAAAGCAACTGCTTCGCATTACAAACACGAATTACCTACATGTATGGAATTACTTCTTGCTTTTTATGGTGCAATTAGATCTACTTTATTAAACTGTGTGAAAGAAGTGTTGTTAGTAAAAAGTGAAAAGGCACTACAAAAGTTTTTGTTCGAGATCCGTAAAAGTTGAACGACAGAATTTTCAATAGCTAGTGGCAACAGATATCATTTTACTTGTAAACTACAAAACTTTTGACCTTTTGTTGCTTCGCGGAGCTGTGCTTTTTCCTTTAGTTTTTTTTGTTGTAGTATCGTGTTTTTTGTGTGGAGGTTAAAGTTAAATAGATTTTATGTAATAGTTAAAAGTTAGTGTTTTATCAACTGGATGAAAAGTTCTCAGCGTCATGAATTTCCATTTGATAAAGCATGACAGTGTTTGATTTAATTATTCATGGAAGTTCGATGCAAATTATAATGGTTTTAAGGGGATATTATTTTAGATCATTTGTATGATTGGCTGTTAAGCGACACAACTTTTAATGTAGATCTATAAGGGATATATAAAGGGTACCTGATATCCACTTTATAGCCCAAGAATTGGTGACTACTTGTAGGATAGGATGCCCTTCATAACCTTACTTTGCATTTTTAAATATATTTTAATTAATACATCTGTATAGGAATTACAGATCCTTCTAAAATCGCATGCAATACAGTGAACGGAAGTTTTCGAAAAATTAAATGCTCTTCTCAGCTTGGGCTTCCGGTAATGGCTGACACGTAAACACGTCCCTGCCACAGCTCCGGTAGAAAATGTGTTTGTTATAAGGACAAAATGTATATAATGCAGTTTATGTGAACTCAGAGGAGGTATAAAATACCCAGCAACAAATATCAGGAGGAATTTGGATAAATTTCGCAGTAAATTTGGATTTTTAGTGCATTGAATGGAGACCGCTACACGCATTTTCGCGCTTTTAAAGTAAGTGCAATTGTGTCAACGATACTAAATCATGTCAGTGGGATTACAAGCTAGGATCAAAGGATACTTGCTTCAACAGCTGTGATTGATCCGTCTTTTAAAACAAAAATATACACGAGAAAAAGGCAAGTGATAAGTTACATCAATTAGCGGTCCACTTCAAAGTACCTACTGTGTGATTGCAAAGCGGTGTGAAATGGCTTCCTCACAGCAACTGGCAGACTACAAACAAAAATTAAGGAATAAAAGCAATAGTGCTGGCCCAACCTCTCCAGAGTCATCCGAGGTGGACAAAACAAAAACAGTGGAGCAGGTCAAGTTACAGGAACAACATCCTGACCAAATACAACAAGATCAACCCCACCCACCCAACGATCAGTCCACATCAACATCTGCCACGACCCCTACTACCCCCAATAAACAAGCAGCAGAGGTAATAGAGGTACCCGTGATTAACATGGAAGACTTCAAAGAAGTAGACATTGATGAAAAACTGAATCTTCTGATGGCGGCAATAAATAAGATTAACACTAATTTCTACTACAAGTTTGATGCTTTAAATAAAATCATCACTTCTGAAAAGACGGGAGTTACTGCTCATCTCGATGGAGTGGAAAAATGCAATGAGGAGATCTCTGCAAGACTGGACGACTTGGAGGCGGACAAACCAAAACTCCAACTACTGTGCGACAAGGTTACCAAATTGGAAAAAGAAAATACCCAGTTACATGATTCAGAGATTGCTGTGCTGAAAGGGTTTTCTCAGGTCCATGACAAAGCGATTACTTCCAGCCAAAGTAAAATAGTGGATTTAACCTCCAGAAGTATGAAGAACAATATAACTATCTCGGGGCTGCTAGGCAACAATAAGGATGAGGATTGCAAACAGAAAGTATTAAACTTCTTAAGGAACCAAATGAAAATGGTAGTGATGGAGGCAGAAGTTGAAGTAGCACACAGAATAGGCAAGCATGCAGAACGAGGCAACAAGCCACGTATTATGGTAGTAAAATGTTCCCCAGACCTTTGCCAGCACCTATTCAAATTTACTCATCATTTGAAGTGAGTCAAAAACTCCCAGAATAACACTTATTATGTCAAACCGCAACTTCCCGAACCCCTCCAAACACAGCAAAGGAATTTGGATGAAAAAATCCGACAGATCAAAAGGAAAAATGCTGAAATTCCAGAAGACAGTAAGGACAGTAGATCGAAAATTCAAATAAAAAATAAAACACTGTATATTTACGACATTCCACAGAAGCAACATGTCTTTCTGCCGACGGTTCAAGAGCTATTTAACATCGACACAGAAACCAAGAAAAAGATGGACAAGTTGGAGTTTGCTCATTCAGCCTCAATAACTGAAAAAAGCAGTGTCTTTACTGGTCACACAATCAGAGTCAAATCTAGTGCAGAGGTTAGGCTAGCCTACAAAAAACTTAGACTCCTGTATCCAGAATGCGACCATGTTATATTGTCATACAAAGTGAAGAACTATGAAGGCCACCATGACCATGGTGAACATGGCGAGGGCCTTAAACTTCTGGAAATAATTACGCAGTGAGGATTAGTCAATACTGCCCTGTTTGTCACGAGACAATACGGAGGCATTCAATTGGGACCACGCCAATTCCTGTATATCGATAAGGTAGCCAAAGAAGCTTTAAACATGATGACATGAAGAGACAGTACCTGTTCTGTGACTTTCACAGGTTATTATTTTCCTCAAGTAAAATTTTAAGTATAAAATAACCTAATGCTAGCACAGAGGCTATTGAGCCATTATTAACTTTTAACGGATACATAGCCAAGCGTTTAATATCGGATTAATGTAACATAACCTACTGGAGACTGGAAGCACCCTTCTCCGTATTCATCACCATTCATGATTAGTTATATAAACACTACATTGTCACTGCAGTATGTATGTACAACTGTTTTTTCTCAACATTTATTTTATGTATTATCTATCACTTTTCTTCACCTTCTGTTCATCAACTCAAATGATCATCTTTACATGCACAATTTTAATATATTTGCACTTTATTTTGCACAAAAAATGCGGTACAGCCAAGTAAGGAGTAAGCGTATTATTGTTGGATCGGTAACATGACACATCAAATAAAACTGGCCTCATTTAATGTACGAGGCCTTGCAAACCACTCTAAAAGGCACGAAATTTTCCATTACCTGCATGTTAAAAACTTTGACATTATGTTCCTACAGGAGTGTCATAGCTGTCCTGTGACAGCACAGCGTTGGTCAACCAAATGGGGAAATAAGATAAGGTTTTCACATGGTACAACAAATGCCAGAGGGGTTGCGATATTAGCGAGAAAAGACTTTCCCATGATTGTACATAACGTAAATAAGGACAAGTCTGGGCGTTACTTGATTCTTTATGTTACAATAAACAAGATTAAGTTTTTATTGGTAAATGTTTATGCCCCCAATGCAGATAAGCCAGAATTTTTCTCAGATTTATTTAATGAAGTGAGTAACTTCAACCCAGACCACATGATAGTAGCTGGTGACCTCAACTTAGCAATGAATGTATCTATTGATAGAAATGGCACAAGATTTAATAATGATAAAGCAGCAGAGTGGTTGAAAAATTGTATGTTAAATACGAATATGTTGGATGTTTACAGAGAATTACATCCTGAATCTGAGGGATTCACCTGGCATGCTAAAAACACACGTGCCTTTAGTAGACTTGATTATTTTCTGATCACGGATCAGACAATGCAATTTGTGGACAAAATAGAGGTCTTGCCAAGCTTTAAATCTGATCATTCATTATTAGTCATGACATTGTCAATAAATGAAAACAAACCTGGCCCTGGCTATTGGAAACTGAACACATCATGGCTAAAAAACCTAGACTTTGTTGAGAAATTAAATAATTGTGTAGAGATTGAATTAGAAAATAGCCAAAATCTCACATACCGGCAGAGAATGGAATTGCTGAAACTAGCAATTAGGGCCATGTCAATACAATTTTCGATTAGAAAGAATAAATCAAACAAAATGATGATAGAAGTGCTAGAGAAAAAGATGACCAAACTACAAAAAGAAGCTGAAGGAGTTAACCCAGCGCATTTCAAGGACACCAACGATCAACTCTGTGCTCTAAAAGATGAACTGGAAGTTCTTAATAAAGAAAAAACACAGGGTGCCATCTTGAGAAGTAGGGCTACCTGGGCCTCACTCAGTGATGCTCCTACCAAGTACTTTTTGAATCTAGAGAAAAGGAATTATTTACGAAAAACTCTATACCGTCTCAAAAAAGATGATGATACAATAATCACAGAGGAGAAAGAAATTCTTAGTGAAATAAAAAATTATTATGAAAAATTATACACATCTAAAACCACTTGTAATATGCAGTACTTAGATAAGTTAGACATACCCCAGATCGACCCGGAGCTGAAAGAAAAGATGGACCTCCCCCCTCATGTTGGAGGAAATAGGTGGAGCACTTTTTTCCATGCCAAATAACAAATGCCCAGGAACTGACAGCATTCCTCCCGACGGAAAATGGTTTGGGGTAAGGTTAAACAGTTTTTCCTGCAGCTCTTTAATGAGATAATAGAAGCAGGAGAATTCCATATATTGGCACACAGAAGTATAATTTCTCTTTTGGAAAAAAACAGATAAAGATGAATTGAGACTCAAAAACTGGCGCCCGCTCAGTTTACTCACAACAGAAAATAAAATATATGGTAAGGTCCTAGCAAATAGAATGCAGCAAGCTTTAGGTAAGGTCATCCACCCCTCTCAGACAGGTTTTCTTCCAGGCAGATACATGGCTGAAAATATTGTGAAAATTAATGAGATCATGCAATGTTGTGACAAAAAAGATATTGAGGCAATTCTGATGAGCTTCGACTTTCACAAAGCTTTCGATACAGTGGAATTTGAAGCACTCTATAAAACTATGAATGTGTTTGGTTTTGGGGAGAAGTATATTAAAATGGTCAAAGTGCTCTTTGCCAACCCACTGGCTACTGTTAGTAACAATGGTTATTGGTCGGACTGGTTTTCACCAACTCAGGGAACACGACAAGGCTGTACATATTCACCAAAAATCTTCACACTTCTGGTGGAATTGCTAGGCTTAGCAATTAGGCAGAATAGAGAGATAAAAGGAATAAAAGTGGGGACAACAGAGATTAAATCTGGACAATTTGCGGACAATCTCTGGACCTCCCTATTAAGTAGTAAAAAGAACATAGAGGCAACAATTGATGAAATCGAAGCCTTTGGTGACTTCTCAGGCCTTAGACTGAATACAGACAAGTGTGCTGTATTAAGGCTGGGACCTTTTAAAGATAGTGATGCACAGTACTACACTAGGAAAAAGCTTTTTTGGTCACCCAAGGGCAAAAGTATTCGTATCTTAGGCATACAGGTTCATCCAGACCCTAATGTGATATATGAAGACAACTTTGTCAAATTATTGAACAAAGCACAGGATATTCTGGAAACATGGTCACATAGGCCTTTGAACCTAATAGGCAAAATAACAGTAATTAACACATTAGTGACCACACTATTTACACAGGTTTTTCTGGCCTTGCCGACACCACAAGAGTCTTTCTTCCAGACATACAAAACAATGATAACTAAATTCCTGTGGGGTAATGCTCCACCAAGGATAAGATATGACAGGCTGGTGCAAAATTACGAAGAATTAGGGCTAAAATTAATAGATCTCAAAAATAAAGAGACAGCACTCAAAGCAGCTTGGCCTTCAAGATGGAAGGACAGAAGTGCAGAAGAGTTGCACTGGATATATAATTGTTTGCCAGTCAAAGACAGTAGAATTTGGCTTTGCAATATTTCCAAACAGGACATGCAGAGTGTTTGTAAGGATCATAAATTGAGCACCATACCCAGTATCTGGGGAGCATGGGCAACCTATTCTTTTGTACCCACTCTGGAAGATGCAGAGGAAATCTTCGACTCCATTATATGGGGTAATTCATTAATTTGCAGGGCCAACAAACCCTTTTTTGAAACGAAATTAATTACATCCCATATAGATAAAATTTTAGATATCAGTCATCCAACAATGAAACGCTTTCTCACCTATGAAGAACTGGTACAAACGTATGGTAAAGCTATAGACCCCTTATATTACTGTTCGATTATTATTGCCATCCCCACCACATGGAGGGTGCTGATACATAACAATCAATTGCAAGATGTAATAGACTTAGAACTCAAGTATCAAAATCTCCCCAAACCATATGCAAAAACGATCCATTGGTCCTTAATTCAAATAAATATACCAGCACCCTCCATCCCTATTAGGGCATGGCAAATAGATACCAAGAATACCCACCTAACATTGGAAGAATTTTACGCGTTATTTCCAGCATTTCTTGCACAAGTTAAAGCACCAAAATTGAGGGTCTTTCAATACAGAATTTTAACGCGTTTGCTTACTACAAATGTAAGAAGAAAAAAATGGGATCCAACGATTAAGAATGAATGTACTTTTTGTAAGGCCACTCCGGAAACTGTTTCCCACCTACTTTATTTGTGTACTAAAGTCCAAAAGCTTTGGATTACCTTAGAAAGATGGATTGAATACCATCTCAATCTCAACATCAAATTTAATGTAAACATGGTTCTGTTAAACAACTATTCGCACAAGCTTAAAGAAAGTGTAAACACACTAATTGTGATTTTAAAGCAGTATATTTATTCAACTAAATGCCTGGGAGGTAAACCTCAATTCATTGATTTTGTACAGAAATTGATGTATTGGTTTAACATTGAGAAATATATAGCAACTGATAACAAGAAATACAAAAAGTTTCGCAAAAAATGGAAAGATATGTTTTAAAATATTTGTTTGTGTCCATTCCAGCTTAATGTACTATTCCAGTCTCCGATCCGCTCTTTAAAATAATACATGGTTCGTTGTATACATCTTACCGCAATAAAAAGATTATAAAAACAAAAAAAAAATGCTCTTCTCGGTGAAAGGAACCTAAATTTTAACATTTTACGGAACATTTGGGGCTCTCCTGATTATCTTTAGCTCATTGCTTCCTGAGTGACAGAAATATATTTTTCCTTCAAACAAAGTGTCAAAATTACTTGTGATTGCAAGAGGTCTTTCCCAAATATAAGCCTTCAAAATCTTAAACGAGACATTAATTGATGTGAAATCTAGTGAGGATAAAATGTATTGCATTATGGCTGTGTTAACAATTATTGCAATTCTGCTAGGCATTAGTCATGCCTTTCACATTTACAGAGAGAACTAATCGAGTTTTTCCCAGATTAGCGGAAATTGGCAGTAATGGTAATATGGGCATCACAGGTTTTAAATTTGTGAAAACAAAAAATCAAGCAGTGAAATGTTGATCCAGTGATCATTGAACCTAGGACCTCGGTCACTTGGATCTGGCACTATGCACTCTGAGTCACTGAGGCATGTGTCACTTGAGAGATCTAAGATCTCATGCTCTATTGGTTCTAATTATATGATCTAAGCCCAAGATTGAAGTGGTGCAGGAACAAAAAGACAATTTAAGGATATCCCAAGTAACACATGCCTCAATGGCTCACAGAGCAGAATGTCAGATCCAAATGGCTCAGGTAATAGGATCAATGCTCTATGGGGTAACTTTTTGTTACTGCATTTTTTTGTTTTCATGTAATAAAGCCTCTGATGCCAATATTGCCATTATTGCCAATTTTGTGTGTTTGTGAAAAGCTCGAATAAATGATGGATCAGTAAGATCAGTGAAATCATTTTTATCTATTGGAAGGAAGATTCAAAACTATTTCAAGAAACCCGAAATCACATGCTCATTTTCGGCATACGCGAGCTTCCACCATGCCATCAACTTGTCACACTCGGTTTTGACATGACATGCATGAAAATCTGATGTCGGAACTTATGCCTTGAACTTATCCATGTTGAAATTGTGTCATGAAATATCATCAACATCACTGGAGTTACTTCCTAGAACACTTTCTCACAGTATGTAATTCTACAGCTCTTTTTATTCACTTCATTTCTAGTGATTGTTCCTCTTCTGTGATTCATCTAGTGATTCTAAGGTTCGATGATCTTGAAATTAACTTATTGGTTCTGAATACAGGATAACAATGCATCTAATATTTGTCTTTTGGATTAAAAATACCGCAAAACTTTAAAAGAATTGGTGAAAAGTGAAAATTAGTACACACGTTGGTACAAGCCAACACTTGTGTCCCCACCCCCTCCACCCCCACCCCCCCCCAAGAATTTGGTTGGAATTTAGGGAAATTTGGACTCGGAAACTTAACTTGAACAAAAGTTGGCAATTAGATCAACGCCAAGCCTTCCTCCTCCCCTGCCTGGGAATTTGGGATTTAGGCAGATTTGAACTCAGGAACAAAAGTTGGAAAAATTTTAGAAATTTCGGCAATTTTGTGAAATACTCGATTGTTGCAACGGGTAAGCCTCATGGAAGTGTGATAGACGTACCAGAGAAAGAGCTACATAGCTGACATCCACCTCTGTATTCAATCAAATGAGGATGCCAAATAACATTTGGAACATTTAGAAATAACAAGTTATAAAATAACTAAATTTGGGTTTAAATTCAAAAACAGGTCAAATTTAATCAAGAAGGCCAACAGAATTAGATATGCTAATTAATGCTTCTGTACATTTTACTTTGAATCATTGTGTCTCACAGTGATTCATGGATATGGAAAAGTAGTGGTCAATTTGGATTCACATAGTTTTCTCCCATATGCTCTGTTTTAGACCCAATGATGCCACAGGTACCTGTTATGGACATAATTAACACAAACCATCAGCTAAGTAAATTACAGTAACACACCAACTGCAGAAGTAATTACAACACTGAGCCACTAGCCATGTCATTATTAACACTTCTTTAGGCTATAAAAAAACTCACTCATCATTTTATTACTTCTTCTGATTAGGTAATTATCATCATGCCTCCATGTTTGTTATTACAAGAACTGCACCAGTGAAGTAATTACTACCCAGTACTCCTGTGAGGAAATCATTAATGCTTCATTTGACTGTAAAACACTTGTGCATCACCCATATCAAACTTTGGCTGGGAAGTTATAGTGACTCCATTGGCTGAGTAATTATGATACTGCCACATCAAAATAAGTATCTGGACTACAATTATGACATCACTGAAGTAATTATTCTACCCAATGTGGTAAAAATGAAGTGGATGTGGCAGAAAAGAGACACCGTATTCAAGATTTTCTAAATCTTTGTATTTTCCTCAATCAGGGAAGGACCAGAGCAACTTACCTATGACATCAGATGCCACAACTTTTTAGCTGAACATGTATAGAATTACTTTCTGAGTTTATTAGTATCTTTGCCTATCCTCTACAACCAACATCAAGGTGTTAGAGCATTTTTTAGTCAGAATTACAGATTATTTGGATCTGCTCAGAAAACAGCAATTACTACTTACTTGAAAAATGAAAGAAGGGTTAATTAATCAAACAAATGCTCACGTGGTCACCAATTAACCCAGCACAAATTCGTAACATCCAAAAATGAAATTTTTTGCTCATTTCTGGTAATGGCCACAGGGATAAAAAATCGTTCTTGAACTCTGCATGACCTTCTGTCTAAGTTATTTGGATTGCTTCCTGTGCGTAAGACAAGTTTATCCCCAGTATTACCTTCCAGATCTAAAATTAGACATTAGATAATCACACCATAGCATTGTGGAAGATTTCGGAAGAAAATCTAATCTAATCTCAGTTGAAAATTCTGTACAGACTCAAACAAAGTAAAAAGAAACAATCTTCATGTAAAAGCAGTTCACCTGGTTGGCATAATATGTATGATTCAGTACGTGGTCACCTGTTTGTGAAAGCACAAATGGCGATCCTAGGGACAATCTCACTACATGATGAAGTTCGCGGTAATTTGTGATACAAACAACTTAATTAAGGATAATATGCGTTGGATTGAATGTTCGGAGAGGAAATGATATGTAAAAACACAAAGCTTGTGCAGTACACACGATTTGTCCTTCTTGGAAAGATTGCACGCCAAGAATTTGTCCAAATTGCTCACTTCTTGAAAACTATCAAAACGACAAACCAGCATAAATTTATTTCCTATTAAATGACGTCTTCTTTCCTGATAATTATTTCGCCACTTTTAGATATTTACGAGTATAAGATATGATATAATCTAAGCAGTTCCATTGCCAGCCATAAATTGAGGTATGACGTCTTCGTTGCCGTTGGCGGAAATTGTGCTTGTTAGTTAGTCAAGAACACGTTAGTTTTTTACTGGCACTGATTGAAAAAAAACTGTCACAGATTAATTATCAGATAACATTACTTTGGAAACTTCACTAGAAGGAATTCAGGTAGACAATGCAACACTTTTTAATTTGATTTAAATTATTTTCTTATAATCTGGATGCTAATGGAATGAACATATTGTCTTGATTAAATCTATCTTCTGACCAGCCGTTAGAACAGAAAGGATTTTCCTTACCGAAAATTAGCTGTAATTAGGAATTTACTAATTTTGTCAGAAATCAAAAACTGTTTCCTCTAATTACCTGGACGTGACAGGTTTCAGGATAGTTTCTCTTTGGAATATTTACAGTACAACTTTAAGCTGTATTACTGAAGCAGCAATTTGCCGGAAATGGTACCCGCTGCCCGACGCCCAAGAAACGGCTGCGCCACTTTCACCCGAAAGCATCATCACATTTTCTATGGATGTTTTTGCTTATGTTTTAGGGAAAGGCAACCAAATAAGCAAGTGTTCTTACCATGTAAACTTCAGAAAATGAGGATTAAATTCAAATGGGACAGAAAACTTTTGTACCTGGCACATGCTTCATGCCCACTTGTAGTCGAAAATATACAGTAATCTTCAAAATCACAATTTCATTTTCCAGATGATCTCTTTAACGAGTCTATAGTTCCATTTGAATTCAAGCCGTGTCAAAGGAAAATGCGGTTTCTGTCAGTGATGACGTTAAGAGTTCCTAATGATTACAATTTGAAGGTTTTACTGCTATTCTTTGCTGAAAATTTAACGATTGCAAATTCTAGCACTAATGGCGAGTTCACACTGCACGGAACCAGGACAGGGACTAGGAACGGGACCGGGATCAGGATCGGGGCGCATTGTACAGGGGCTGGGACTGGGGACCAGACCTGGAAATATTATGCATGCAACTGAAATCCATAACAAAGTACCACAGGGAAATATTTCAGGCCCTGAAAAATGGGTTGGAAACCCATTGACAAAATTTCCTGTCCCTGTCCCTGTCCCTGTCCCAGTGCAGTATGAACTGTTCTGTATAATAAATAGTAACCCATTGTTCCCAGTCCTGGTCCCTGTCCCAGTCCCAGTCCAGTGCAGTGTGAACGTGTCATTACTGTTGTTTGTTGCTGTTCTAAAGCTGTTTCCACCAAATCAAGAAAAGAAATCGGAGGAACAGTTTTTTCTTTGCCAAATTAAGCGTGGAAATGTGGAAATGGCAAAATGACAAGCACCATTTTGCTGGCAATCAAATCCGTAATTCCGTCTCTCAGTATGTAGTCATTGAGAAATCAGATGGCATTAACATCGGTTTCATTTATGTTTAAGCACCATACTTACTTTGGAATTAATTAAAAACAGCGAGACCAATATTATTCAAGGGTGGTGTAAATGAACACCGTTCAAGATCTGAACCCAGTGGTTTCTGACATTTAAACCAACAGTTAATAAATGTGTGTCCTTTGTAAACCAGAAATAAATACACAGGTCCAAAAAATAACCTTAAGACCTGGAATTTTTAATAATTCTTCCCAGAATATTTATGGCGTACGATTTCAAAGTATCCACCTCGTAGCCTGATAGAAGTCTGATAGTATTCCCTTCCAGCAGCATCTCATCAAACGTGTGAAGAACTGCCCATGTCAATTGCGTAAGAGTCGGGGTGTGAAGGATTGATTTGTATTAAGTTTATTATCTAAAACAGCTGTACTAGTTTGATAAGAAAACAAGTTTTGGAATCGCTCAATGGACCAAACTTCTAGGACGATTTCCATCCTGTGGAAGTTATTCTCGTGTCTGCTCAGTGCCCACCCTTCCTCGTAAAGCCTAAAAGCTAAACATAATACAGTGTTGCTGCATGAGAGAAAAGAACATTCTGCGGCTTAAAAGGCACCAATCGGTGATTTAGGACAATATGATTTCTAATTTTTTTCCACAGCAATTGCACTTTTCGTGATCAGAGATTCTGCAATATTCTGCACGATCTGGCACATATCAACATTCATTCCGATGTCATTTTTTTGTAAATTTAAAATCGACTAACTCGCAGTAACAATCATGGTTTGAGCCATAAACAGCTTGAATAGTATGTTGCAGTCGCTTCGGTAAATGCCGAACTCATTGAAGCTGCATGATTATGCTTTGTGCACTTCCTCTGGATAAGGACAACAGCTTATTCTGATTTCTCTATTCAAGACAAGTGTTCCTTGTGTTAATAAAAGGAATTTTAAGTGTGTGGATTTTGCAATAAATGGTATCCTCAACAATAACAAGAAGCCCATGGGCTTTATGCAGAGCTGTTGTGGCTTAAATTGTCAAAAAGATGTCAATTGGCAAATAAC
>JBCAUG010520635.1:0-15012 GCA_038406175.1 Haplosyllis leylae | reverse complement strand
CAATGAGGCAACCCCTGTTCTAACATGACTTAAATACCCTAAACAGGGGCGACCTCTATGGAGCAAACTTCAAGGGGTGTCTCACACTTTCAACAATTAAGACCTCTGTATTCACAGTGGCACCCAATTGCAAAAACTATGAGACTAATTGAAGTTTGCCCGAACAATATTTATTACAAAACTAGAAACACTACAACAATAAAAGTTAAAACGAACACTATTAATAATAAAACAATTCTAAACAGCAAAATGGTCAATTACTTTTTACTTTAAACCTACTTGGAGCGGGCAATCACCGAATAACAAACTGTGCACTACTCTCTTATAACTGAATCAACTTTGAGCTGAGCATAACGTATCGCTCATACAGATTTGCCGACTTTATCTTGTCAATTAACCTCTTCTGAATTACCCTACTTCCTTGCAGTGTCAGTCCCTTATTATCCATCAGCCCGTTCTTTACCAATAGTACACTGGCAGGCCTGACATTCCGACCTTCTGCCAACTTATATTTTCCATAAAAGTAAGAACCCACACTCGAGAATTCAAAACATTCCTCCTTAGTGCATGCTTCATGCATTACATCGGATAACATTTCTAGGTCCCTCAATACTATGGGGCCATCACGTGGACGTGGTAGCAGGGCACACAGCAATACCACCACGTCCTCATATGCATGCCGTATGCTAGCCAATATGTTATTGACTGAATTGGACATCACGGGATGCCCCGCTGCTGCCTCAGCCTGACCTGTTATTAACACTACTATTTTAACTCCTTCTGCTCTCCACTCTCCGTTCATCAACTTCTTCTGTACATCCAGGCCCTGTCCTTCAGGTAGGTAAACCCACTCAGCTTCTGGAATGTGCACATTCTTTACCGTGTCATCCGCTATAATAAGGATATCTAAAAGCAAATATAAAAAGAATTTCTACTACTAATCTAATTACAAGGTATTACACACCTAAGTTCACGATATTTTGACGCATAAGCAACCCGGCTGCTTCCCTGGTCTCAGTCGGGTTTTCAAGGTACCTCTCATAGGCAGAACTTCGCCAATCGCCTAAAAGTTTCAACATTTCGCTCGGGACCCCCGATTTGCTCACCCAGGTCACCCCCCCGACCTTAAACTATGTGAGGAATACTGGGTCTCGGAGTATCCTGCTTTCTTTAGTGTTTGTTTTAATAGACATTGAAACTGTGCATAGGTTAGCAGTTTGCCATTTTTCAATACAAAACACGGCTCTTCTGGTTCTCTTTCGATAATATGGAACATTTGCCTTAACGCTGTATAAGGGCACACTTTCGACTTAGGTATTTTGTGTAGTGGGTACACTATAGGTTCCTGCATGGGTCGCCTCATCTTAGTCCAATGTAACTTCACATCGACTTTATGTGGGTGAAACGTGATGTGTTTCGAGGCTAACTGTTTACCTGGTTCAAAGGACAACACAGGAACTAAATTAGATTTTCGTGCTAAAATAAAGAATCCCACTAGACAGGCTGTCCAAGACACCAGGTGTGTATCTTTTGTTAGATCCAGATTGTCATGGATATCAGCCAGTATCTGTGGTGTGATGGGTGCTGCGCGCTTTACCTGTGTAACCCAAGAGCGCTCCAGTCCCATCCACATTAGTTTTACTGACATGCTATCAAATGCTGCAGTATCAATACTTAACAAATCATGCAACGTGCGGACCCCTGACACATAGTTTCTGACAGATGTCAGAGCTGTAAATTTAGTTGCTAAAAATTGAATGAATAAAACCAAGACCTTCTTCTGAGCGGGCAAGACAGAGAACTTGAAGTATTCGCAAAAATTGAAGTACAACGCCCATTGCACCTGCAGGTTTTCCTTTGTACCTTTCGCATAAGCGTTGGCCTGTGTTTTTGTTGCTTCTTCTTCCAGCGCCCTGAGCTGCTCTTCTACAATACAA
Organism: Haplosyllis leylae; assembly: GCA_038406175.1. Lineage (NCBI taxonomy): Eukaryota > Metazoa > Annelida > Polychaeta > Phyllodocida > Syllidae > Haplosyllis > Haplosyllis leylae. The sequence goes on along the minus strand of JBCAUG010520635.1, from coordinate 13,075 downwards.
TTACCAATCATGAATAAAACAAAACATACTTTCATTCACATAAACCATTGTCTTATTTATTCCTCTCGCGATCTTTGCAAACTTTTCCCTGTACTTTGGACTTACGTACCACCTGGATAAACTATCACAAATTCTATTATGCTTTCCAGGTAAATGCAAAGCCCTCAGTTGTGTATCATTGAGAGCTGCAATATAACATATTTCTCGTAGTATTTGTTACATAAAATGATTCTGGGCCCGTCCCAAATTAATTGCATTTACTGTGTTCAAATTATCACACTGTAATAAACACTTTTGTTGCAGCTGTTTTGTGTCCCCATAATTTGAGTCCCACCATCACTGCTAGTGCTTCCAGCTCATTTATTGATACACGTTCATCTTGTAGGATCCACACAGGAAACTTAACATGGAAATACTGTCCCTGTGACCAGCCCCCTGCTCCCTGTGGGCATGCATCAGTCGAATATAAGGCATTTGGCCCTACCCATTTACTCTCTGGAATCGCTGAGATACCATTAAACTGCGGCATGAACACATTCCACCACTCAATGTCCTTTTTTACATCACTGGGAATTTCCACCATACCCTGTATTGGCATAGTCTTCATAAAGTTAAGTATTCTAGAGTAGAACAGTCTTCCTGCTTTGACCACAGTTGTGCAAAAATTCAACTTTCCTACTAGCGACTGAACCTGCTTCAAGTTTGCCAAATGCATATGCAACCATGTTCGCAGTTCATATCTTATTTCGCGCATGCGCATGTCATCAATTCTTAGCCTCATTAATACAGTATCTATCAATATGCCTAAGAACAGCATACAAGTACTAGGGGTAATCGCTTCCAATACAGCTTCTCTTACCCCTGCTTCTTTCAGTATATCTGCTAGGACTTCATATGCTTGTTGAGCCATTTGCTCTCTTTCAGCTGCTGCCAGGTCATCAAGGTAGTTAGTCCCATCAAAACCTTCTTGATTGAATATGTAGATTAAACAGTCAGTCACTCTCTGACAAATATAGGCTGAGTTCGCTAAGCCCATTGGCAGAGTCAGGTCGAAGTAGAACTTGCCATTATGTGTGTATCCTAGTAGATGTATTTCTCCTATACACACTGGGACCTGTTTGTATGCTCCTTTCAGGTCCCTTCTAAAAATTTTACACGCTTTCCCCTTTTTTAGGATTATTTTCACTAATGCATCCACTCCTGGAAGCCGTAATTGTACTTTTTCCCCCCTGTATATGTCCTTGTTTACACCATCATTAATTGACTGTCCTTCTGGGAAGGACAGGTCCAAAATGATCCTTCTCTCATCTGACTCTTTCTTTGGATGCGTATTCATTGGTGAGAAGCGGGCTGCCTCCCCAAATGGATTACTGTCAAATGGACCAATTAGTGTGCCCTGCACTAACTGTTGTGTAATGTAGGCATCAATTTCATTTGGAAACATTGTCGGCCCTGCATGATTAGCTGGGACTTTATCTGTTCCCAAACTACTATCACATTCAATCGGGAACCCATAACAGAGCAACTCTATCACTTGCTTATCATGGTAGTTTCTAAGTCTGTGATGCAAATACTCAAAATTCCAGTTACTCTTCACTTTTATCCTACAACCATCTACATTCGACATTCCTGTCTCACGTACATGTTTATTTACTTGCACACATTTCCACTTAAACTCATTCATGTCATTCACTGCTTGCAATAGTTCATTTTCTACAAAAACACAATTATGGCTGTTACCTTTAGAAGAAGTTGGCTCTGGGCTACTTCTATTCTGTGGCTGCTTACGGGTTCCTTTTTTACCTACAATTATAATCAATATACATATATAATTTTTTATTTACAGTATACTACCCTACCTGTGTAGTTATTAATTCACTGTTGCTTATTCGGGCATCTCTCATCTGTCTCTGGATGTCCTACTCTGACACCTTTATTTTGCCAGCATCTGCGACATGCATGATTCAGTATCACATCATCTCTTCCTTGGAATCTACCTTTATGAGTTTGCAACTCACTACACTGTCCACGGTTATAAGCCATGCAGTACATGAATTCTTCTTTACTTTTGTTTTTACCTTTATTTTCATTTTACATTATGCCGGACTTTTTGTCCTGCTGATCTTTCAGCCTCAACCTTCTGTCCAGTGCTCTCTCTATTTTATCACTAAGATTTTCTGACCATTTTATTTCCTGTCTCTCCACTTGTTTCATTAGTACATCATATTGATCACACAGATCTTTTATGTCTAGGAATTGTGAGTAGTATAACAATTTTAATAATACCTTCAACCTTGCATTCGCTTCCTCACTAGACTGTGCTCTTAGCACCAGTTCTATCTCACCTGCCGCAAACATATTAAGCGGTAGTTTATCAAATTCTTTTATTAATGTAAACTCCCCATTCAACCTTGTATGTGGGTACCTTACTTGTATTTTTATGTCCACATCATCTACTTTGGCTAATTTCCCGCTTTTGAGCTTACCTTTTTGTTTCTTACTGACTGAACTCGTATCAGACTCGTCTTTGGTAGTAGAGCCATGTTTGTGTCACTTGTCACGTGATCGCCTCTTCTTTGGTCGCTTCATGCCACTCGTTCCGGCTTTATCTTTGTCTGTTAATATATTCATGAGCCTGCTTGCTTCCTGTCTTTTGTTTATTTTTTGCATTTTCTCAGGACTTACTAACTTTACTAGATGTGACTCTATTTCTAGCTTGTTGGTTTTACTTTTCATCTTTATCATTGACGTATCCAGTAATTCATGCAGAACACTACTGTACCCACCTTCGTTCAGTGTACTGGCTTGAGGTACCTCCGACCTCCTTGCTAGCGATCTCTTCGTCTTCTTGAGACCTTCTTCCACCTTCATCAACAACTCGTCTTCATATTGCTGTAGTTTACTTAATTCCACCGACCTTCTATCAATTTCAGCATCCAGACGCTCAATTTCACGTCTCTTCTTATCGCACTCGGTCTCAACTACACTCTTACGATTCTTATCATGTTTACCATGTTTATCATGTTTAACTCATTGTGAAATTTGTTGTTGCTCTGCCAGCATGCATTCAAGGCTCTGCACTCTTCTCTGTGATTCCATTTCTAACTCGTCCATTTTTGCAGCACTGCTACGAAACTTATTCAATTTATCATCAAGTAATGCCTCTTCGTCCTCACTATTTTCGGAATCAACAGTATTATCGCTCACTCCGCCATCTTGGCTCGAGTGTTCTATTTCACCTTCTGAGCTTGCTGTCTCAGATTGGGCCACAGCCCCTCTTTCCTCACTACTTCGACTCGAATCACAAACCTCTTATTCTTCATTATTGGCACCTTTATTCATTTTAGCATAATCTTTCTGTGGCTTGGACTTCAACGTTTTGCTGGCTTGAGTGGCTTCTGCCTCGCTCCCACTCTCGCGGTCATGCAGTTTTCGGTGTGGCATGACTGAATTTTAACAATACCGTTCGCCGCCCTGTGTGCCAATGAGGCAACCCCTGTTCTAACATGACTTAAATACCCTAAACAGGGGCGACCTCTATGGAGCAAACTTCAAGGGGCGTCTCACACTTTCAACAATTAAGACCTCTGTATTCACAGTGGCACCCAGTCTAGATACATGCACGAAAACATGTAGTCGGCACAAGTCCCAAAAAATAATCCATTTAAGCGCTGATATGTTTGGGCTTTGTGTGCCCTACACATATTTTAATACATTAATCCAGGGCAACTTAAATTGGTCAAAACTCACCGCTGAATTCAAATTTTATTCCAAGTTTCACTCTCCTAACCTCCATCTATAAACTGGTGCCGTCTGGTTTCAGTCGGTTTGGCTCTTACATACAGCGGTGTCACCCATACAGTGATTAAAAATCGTAAAGAAGATTTAATTCGTACTGAAATTGCATGAAATTCTTATAAGCTATTCATAATAATCTGCAAAAGATCTGTTTGTAACGTTGAAGTTGCTACAAGGATGAATAGGACTATTCCAATACTGGGGAGTAAACACAAATTTCTCACACAATAGCCAATGCAATCGCCTCATCCCTGTTTGTAAATAAAAGGTACACGTGTTGTGGTTGTAAATAGTACTGACAGGCTGTACTCAGAGACACCTTTCCATCATGCCTGTATTTGGAAAAAAAATTGTGCGAAACTCACTGAAGCAGAAGTTTCACACTGGAATTGATTTTTGTGATCTTTGGGGTACCTGGAACTCCACGAGCAATGTGGTTTACTTCAACAAGTAATCACTGGTTCCTATGGTCCAAACCAAGTGAACATTAAGGAGGAAATCAAATTATGTCATAAGAAAATGGTAAAAACACTGCCCTTAGAATTGTAAAATTGTTGTCAATGCTGTATGTAAAAAGTACAGTTTTGTTTTGAACCCATTCACATATGAGAAATGGGCTGCAAGCTGAGACCTCTGTTTTGTTGCAAGCAACCCCAAAGCTCACAAAATCAAATGATTTCCAAGTGTGACACTTTTCTGCTCCAGGTAGTTTCACACAAGATTTTTTTCAACAAGTACAGGCATTTTGAACTTCAAAAAAGTAACCCTGTTTCTCATGGTTAAACAAATACACACCATGAATACAGGGTTGGGACAAAGAGCCTCCCACTTTATTAAGAGATGAAGCTTCTGTACACATGCTAATGTAACCATGGTACATCATGGACATCTGGTGTCAAGAGTGTTTCTTTCATATTTTACAATGTCTTGCAATGGTACATTCTATCACACAACAATACTATTTAATAGAAATTACTCTTGAAGCCAATAGTATGAAATTTTTCCTGATGACATATATCTTTTTGAAGCTATTTTCAAAGGTTGAAAGGTTAAAAGAGTTACAATAATTTATGTATTTTTCACATAGTATTTCTATTTTACTCTCACAGAACTGACAAACTACCATGAATTGAAATGAAATAGGGTTTATTTCAAATTTCTGCTCCAACAAACATACTATGGTGAACACAGTAAAACAAGACCATCACAACAATGGTCTCAGTCGACAGACAGATGCAGCTGTGCATCAAGTACATTCCCAGTTGGGTATGTAGCTATACAGTAAATACCTGAAATTTTTGAATCACAGTTGACTTTCATACAGTTAACTGCCACCAGTTTGTGTGCTTAAACCTGCCACATAATGAAGTTACAGGTTAGCTTTGAAATTAAATTTGCATGTTGTTACAGGGTACCAAGGGATTGTATTGATATTAGCAAAATTTAATTGCAAATCTGACCATAACGAATTACCCCAAACACAGACTGGTAGAAATTTACAAGTATAGGTCATAAAGACCAAAAATTATTTTTAATGAAAAGGTAACATTTATATAGATAAGTAAGTATCAATAAATATTCATATACAACAATGAATAAATTAATAGGTCATCACAGTTATAGAAAAAGCAAAGTTGGTCCGAACTCAATAGTGATTGCATCTTCTGACCTTTTTGGTCTAAATAAGTAAGTACCTTTTTGGTACTCCTTGGAGTTTGATCTTCATCTGTAGCAATCAGAGTGTGGAAGGGGCAGTGGTGGAGGTAACAGCCTGTTGGCATGGCCCACATCAACATCATCATCACATCGGTTAAAATTCAGATTCTGCCAGCGGAATCGTGTACCATCCTGTTTGAAGGAACATTTCCTTTTTTCTTTGTCTTTTTCACCTGATTTTTTCAGGATGATCGAGTCAAAGTATCTGACCGTGCGATCGACTGCCTCCCAACAAATGTTAAAACCAGTTGCAGTGTAATGTTTGCAGGCACTTAGGTAAAGTCCTGAGTCTTTCTCATCCCAGACTTTCTTTAACATCAGAGCACTGGTGTTGGTATGCATTTTAGCTGTTTCATCAAGACACTTGTTGAATTTATAGCGTAAAGCATTGTTGTTGAAGTTGTCATGCAAAGGAGCATGAATCCAGAGAATTTGGGGCCAGTTTGGCCTAATAGCTTTAGCGGGCAAGAATTCTCTGAAACTCGCAATAGTTCTCTCATGTTCCATCATGATATGATTGAGAATTCTTGAAAATGCAGAGGAGGCACCTTTGACATTATCCGCAGTTGAAATCAGTTTGATGATATCATCATCTGGCACTATTACTATGATCTTTGGTGGAGGCATCATCTTGTTATTCAGTCTGGTTTCAAGTCCAGTAATCATCAAGTTAGTCATTCTACTGATTAAACTCGGGTTGTCATGTATGAAACTGCCGAAGAATCCAGACACATAAAAATGTGCCTTAGTATAACTATTGTATTCCTTGTATTCCAAACTTGCTCTGGCCTTGAAGTATTGTTCAAAGGAGCGTACACAAAATTCATCACCTAGAAACCAACATCCGTCGTATCCTCTGATCTGAACTAAAATAACAATGGCATTGGTTGTTTAACATTCACCATTGACCATGGAGTAGTAAATAGTGACATTAAATTCATCATGGTAAAATTTTTTTTTAATTCTCGATGTCCGGAAACTGGAGTCGTTAACACGTGAAAGTGTGAAAATGTGACTTAAAGTCATAACATCAAAACATCCGTTTCGCACCAGAATGCTGACATCTCATTAACAAGCTCGGCCCTCTTGATCGCGCAACGTGAAAAGTGCATGGTAAATATTCGTGTATTTGCATATTGCCGACATCTCATTATTCCGCTCCGCCTACATGGACGCAAAATGTAATCATGTAAAAGCATGTAAAATATAGCCATGATAAAATTTTTTGAATGAGGTTAAATATGTTCAGCTTATTACTTCAACTATTACATAAGATTTCCGATGCCATTTTGACAACTTGGACCTTAATTTTTTGTGGTTTTGCCAATTCAAACATTTGAAGGTAAAATTTCCAAATCAGCTCAATAATATGTTCTTAACTCGTCCACTTTGGACATGAAATGCATAGAAAGTCAAATCTATGGTTTATGTTCCTTGTTTGCTATGATTGTCTTTCCAAATTGTTAATTTTTTTAAATATTTGTATACAGCATTTGACTTCCATCTACCATAGCTTTAATTTGATCCACACTGTAACCAAACTTTTCTAGGTCAGAGGCTCTGCCACTCCTGAAACTATGGACATCATAAAGTTTCCCATCTAGATTTAATCTAGAAAGCAATTCTCTTAAGGTCTCTCTTAGATGATGAGGTCTGACTGGTGATTTATCAGAGAAAACAAAGAACTGCTCATTGTCTTTCCTATAGTTTCCCCTTATAGCCATGTATTGTATCACACACTGTATGGGACAAAAGAATTTCTTGTCCCTCCTCAAGTTTTCTGACCCAGAAATTTTTATTTTCTGGGGTTCTGATTCTTCTCCATGTGTTTTTGAAGTGTATAGGACTATTAATATTTTATCTCTACTGTGACCAATATGGATGTTGCTTGCTTTCAAAACATGAGGACCTAGAGTCATTTCACCAACTCTCAACATTCCATAGTAGCCCATGCAGAACAATGCTTTGTAAAGTTGTTCTAGGTATAGTTGACCAGCATCTTGGTACTTTCTTTCAATTTCAAATAACAGCATCTCCAATAACCCCTTTTTTATGGGTAGTCTGATCTTTACTTTGTCATTTTCCAGCCTGCAGCCTTTTACCAGTGAATTCAGTAGAAACTCATTGTCATTCCAAGGATATCCATCTTGCTTTAACACATGTTTTATTGCACTAAAATAAGACTTGAGTGCGGAAGACTGGACAGCTTTGTCCACCAAGAAAGCCCCAAATAGAGCTGTCTTCTGTTCCCATGACAGGTATTCTCTAGTGTCTAAACTAATAATGAACTTGTTTAGGTTTCTCCAAACACTAAGGTATATTTTAGTAGTTGAATCTCTGGTTTGTCTGTTTTTCAATCTTTCCAGAATATTGTTGACATGCACTATGGATATCTTTGATGAGTGTGAAGATTTAGAGGAACCAGCATCATTGGTTCTACATACTTTCCTCTGCCCTGCAATAGATACAGACATAGCATGAGTAGTATAGATGTTCCCTTACAATTTCCAAATCTTTCCAATAGGCCAAAGTTCAGATGGAATAGGTGTGGGTGAAGATTTTATTAGCCTGTCTTGTTTTTTACAAAGTCTGCTGAATTCAACAAATTTGTTTCTAGACAGGCTATCAGCAATTCCATTTTGCAAACCAGGGACATGTCTAGCAAAAATCCTAACATTTTCCAATAGACCTTTTAACACAATCAGTCTAATGAGCACCATGCAATTTTTACATGATGTTGAAGTAATGTTAATCATGTCCACAACACTTTGGTTATCACAAAATAGTATAATCCTCCTATTCCTGAACTGGTGTATCCAGGCCAATACTGCTGCTGTGACTGCATAAAGTTCCAAATACTCTATGCTTGGCTTGAATTTTTTCAGGAATTCTTCTGGCCATTGTTGGACCATCCACTCCTTTCCACAGATAGCACCCATGCCAATTTTCCCACTGGCATCGCTGTACATGTCTATTTCATCTGCAACTATAAATTTTGTGAAATCCAAAAATGGTCTGCAGAACACTGATGGGTGTTGGAGGAAGGTCAACCACATTGATAAGTCTTTCCTCATTTCAGCATTGATTCTGATATGGTGATGTGGTTTCAGCTTGTCATTTGCAGTATAACAGTAGAGTCTCCTGGTAAAGGCTCTACCAGGTATGACACATCTGCCTAAAAAGTTTAGGAAACCACAAATTTTTTGTAGCTGGTTCAGAGTAACCTTTTTGCTCTTTTTTTCAAGGACAGCACTAATTAAATTAACTGCCTTAGCAACTTTATCTATGGGTATACAGACACATTGATTTACTGTGTCAATTAGGAGTCCCAAGAAAGTTAATTTTGTGGTTGCCCAAAAAGTTTTTTCCAATGATACTGGAAACTGTATCAATTCACAGATGTGAAGAAATTCCTTCACTTGATTGTTACATAACAATTTCATCAAAGCTACAAAGAAATAGTCATCCAAATAGTTGACCAAATTGGTTTTTGTTTTCCATTGAACAATATGCTTGACTGCATTGCTGAACCTCTGGAAATGGGAGCAGGATATGGAGGCTCCAAATGGCAAGCACTTGTCTACAAAATAATATATTCTACCATCAATTGGTGACTCAGCTTTCATGATGAGGAATTTCCAGTGTTCCTTCTTTATTCCTAGGTTTCTGAAGGCAGATTTCATATCTGATTTTGCTATTTTGCAGCTCTTACCAGCCTGAATACATAGCTGGATAGCATCATTGAAGTCTGGGTATTACACTTTACACATATCTGCAGGAGTATTATCATTCACAGATGTTTTACCCCCTCTAGGATAAGATAGATGAAATATTAACCTAGTGTCTTTGCCCCCATCCTTGGGTACTAGGCCAATTGGTGATTGGATATAGTTTTCAAATGGTATTTCACTGAATGGCCCTGCATATCTCTTCTCCTTTACTTCCTTCATTACTTTGTTCCACAACATGGTTGCATTACCAACCTCCCTAAACTTTAGGTTAGGTGATGTTATTTTAACATCAGGTGCTCCTTCATAACCTATTGTGAACCCATTAGTGAAACCATCTTCCAGAAACTCAATTTCCTTTGGATTATAATTGGACTGGGTCAACAAGTCTTTAAATGCCTTGATATTGACTGGTGTTATAATGTGGTCTAAGTCAAAATTCTCATAGTACAACACTTCTTGTGAACAATCTGCAATAGTTGTGACAAATTAATTAAACAACATAAGTAACATTAACAAATTATATAAGACAGGTAGGTGAAGTCTACACTCATTTCCTGTCAGTTTTAGGGCTTGGTGAAGATTTGCCATTTCCATGCTTTGACCTGTTCTGTTTCCCAAGCCTCTTTCTACAGTTATGGTAACCATGATTCCACCCAGTGTAGTATGTACATCTATGATCATAGTTACATTCAGAACCAGATCTTCTGCACGTGTTCTTATTGTATCTCCAACAACATTCATCTTTCCAAGTTTTAGCATTCTTCCATTACTGTTGTTGTTATTGTAGGTACTACTAGTTGAGGCCACGTTACCACCTCTTTCATAAGATGTGGCATTATTAAATGCCATGTTCCAACCTTGTGTGTAAGATTTTCCCCAGCTTCTCCATGGCTTGGATGCCATAAGCTGGTGGAAATTTATATCATAGAAATACACATTGTCCCATGGGTTTGCTGCTGCAGCTGTGTGTATTACATATATGTACTGCCAAATCTCTGAAGATCTTTCTGGGTTGGCTTGAGTGTAGATTGGGGCAAAAACCCGAAAAGCTTGGTCCCATTTACGGACACTATTAATCTTTCCTGTTTTAGGTATTGGTGGTTCCAGGAAATTATTTGTTCCCTGAGTTATTAGATTAAACAATTGCTTGTTTAGATCATCCCCACTCCTTGACCTATCTTTGGGTAGGAGTCTCTCTAACTCAACAAACTCGCCTCGTTCAATTTTTGACCTAAGATTGGGTTCTATCTGACTTGTTACATGGAAGAACTCATCATCTTGATCAAAGTTTCTTAAGAACAATATTTCGCTATCAACAGGTGCGAGACCATCTGGTCTAATAAATTTTGTTCTTAATTTCTCATAATCATAGGGCATTAATAAGCTTGAGAAATTGTTACTAGTACCTTTCGGGGCTTCAACTGTAGCCTTGAATTTCTCAGCTTGCAATAACAGTTGATCTGCCACATCATTTAGGTTGTCATCCTTCCTGTCGGTTGATCTCGATCTCCTGTCCTTATCCTCTCTATGTCTTGAAGAACCAGTGTGGTGATGCTCCACATGTCTAATATCTTCAACAGGAGGGGTTCGCTGTTGATTCATTCTACTATCCAACCTGATACTTTCTACAAAATTTGAAATCTTTTCGATAAGAGTAATTTCATCTGATTTAATTTTTCACAGGGCCGGTGAATAAAGTGTTGTATCAGACGGTGACTTATTCACTATAGGAATTTGTCTAAATTGCGAATGATGTTCATGCTCTTCAACATCATTCTCACTCCCATCTTGACCTAGATAAATTTCATTACCACGATCAATCGGATTTTCCGTACCTTTTGAAACCTGTTGTTTCTTAGATCTTGATGCTTTCTTATCTTGTGCCTCATGTTCAGAATCATTGTCATTGCCCTTGTTTCTAGCTGCAATTCTATGATCAAGCATTTCATCAAGGAAGCAACAAAAATCCGGGTCATCTTTAAGGTGTTTGAATTTGTTCAAACCTTGATCTCTTTCATCTATGCGATTCACCCTTACAATCTTAGAATTCACCTGATGTTTCTTTGATACTTCATGCTCCTCATCTGATGAGTCTGATAGTTCACCAGGTTCTTCATTGGTATCAGTGTCAGGAAATTCATCATCCAGTTCACTTCTGTTGATAGATATGTCAACTCCATAGTGCAAGACATCATTTACCACTTTGTCACCCTCTGCAATTTCAATAGGAGTTAATTTATCAATAGAATCAAAATGGATTCTTTCTTCTTCTAAATCATTCAACAATCTGTCATCTTTCACTTTCATAGCTCTTGTTTTGATAATTGGAACAATGCCTGGTTTCGAGCTAGGACCATTAGATCTAGATCTACCATTTCGCGCAACCTTGTTTGTTGATGAATTTAATTTCTTGGAATGGCTTTCATTCAATCCAATTCCTTTCGATGATACTGTAGCATTATTATTGATATCCTCATTAGGATTCTTGCATTTCGTAGATTTGAGTAAGATTTTCCTACCTTCGCAATGACCATTTTTCTTCCGTTTCACTTCTTCATGGTTAATTTCATCAATTAACCTCCTTTTAACACGTCCTTTATGTCTTGGATTATTTGAAGCAGTTGATTTGTCCATTTTAGACAATTTGCAGTGATTTCATCTATGTAAAACCACCGGTAAAATCAATAAATTCTTTCTTTAAAAAAATGTTTTTTTGTTGTAGCATGAAATTTGAATAACAGAATGACGTCACTCACAGCACGTGACACCAAGGCAACAATGATGCATGCATCATTGCAAAAACCCCGAGTGCACAAGTCATTGTCGTTGCCCAATTCTTCCAAGTAAAACTCATTTTAAAATTTTAAAATGAACCTATAAAGCATGGTTTCTTATCAAAGACTTTTTCTGAAAAATTTGTTAGGTGACCCATGAAAAAAAATCTTCTTTTGTATTCAGTACATGATAGACTATCATGATACAAAGTACGATGAAAAATTATCTTCCTTGAATTAGTTGGATCAAGCCTCCTTAAATTTTAAATCCCAGTCAAAGAGCCTCCCACTTTGTTAAGAGATGAAGTTGTAATCTTTTCATGTTATCAGGCCACAGCAGCCACTCCCACTATGTCATTGTGTTCTACATTCATAGAGTCAGCAGCTCTGCCAAGTTGAACAATGTTAAATTTTTGAGGTTGTCTCACATTTAGCTCATTTATGAAGGCAATTCTTAACCAATTTTCACATGTGACACCAAATTGAAGCTAAGAATATTCTCTACCAGATAGGAATAGCCTTGTAATACCTAGATGCTGCTAATGGACTTAAAGCAGAAGGAAGTGTCAAAGGATACAGGTAAATTAGGTAGGCCTACCTTAACCTGCAGTCATTGGTTGGAATTTGTTTACACAGAATGAATGCTGTGACATCATTTTTGGTGACACAAAAACCTAGTTTTGATGCCCTACTGCCCTCACATCTGTCTCCCACCCTTGTGTCCATCTCCCACCCATGTGCCCATCTCCTGCCCTCACGCCTGTCTTGTGCCCATGGTTGGGACACAAAAACTTAGTTTATACTGCCCTCACACCCTCACCTTAGTGGTTGATTGGCAGTTTTTGCCCAGAAATTTTGGGCCTGTGCTGGGGACCTACAAAGGCCTTTTGCAGCTCATGGGGTGGGGATTGTACTTGCAGGTGGTGGGGACACCTCAACACTACTGAACTTTTTGCACTGAGAGGTGCTGGGGAGTGAAAAACGAGTTCAAACTACATGGGCAGGAGGCATCCTGCCCAGGGCAAAAGGTCTCCCACCCTTGCACCCAGGGCAAAA
>JBCAUG010520524.1:0-15014 GCA_038406175.1 Haplosyllis leylae | reverse complement strand
GGTCCTAGGATATGTCATAAGGTGTCTTGTGTCCAAATTTGACAAAAAAATTCCAATGGGAAGTGTCCCAAATTGCCCATTCGAAGTTGCCGGTCGCTATCCTATAAGGTGGTTTAAGTGTAAACTTAAACCACCTAAAAAAGGGCTCCACTGCTGAACACTGATCCTTTCAAGTGATGGATCGGACCCCAAAATTGGGGTGTGGCTATCATTAATGATGAGCTCACCACTTGTCTTCTGGATAACGGGGCCCAACTCAACTTTGTCACACTGCGGTATGCACTGCAATGTGACATGCCGGTGTTCCCTCTGGAATGCCTGCAGGAAGAAACTGGGCGGGAAATACCCCTCATACATGGTATCGGTGGCATCATGGTCAAGCCTACTGGGTTTGTCATAATGAACATCAAGGTGCCCTGTGTATGAGGCTACGATCAAATAGCCATTGTGTTAGATGATCCTGGCATAAAGGAGTGTCCCGTAATTCTTGGTACCCCTACACTCTACAGTGATGGAGGTTATCAAGGAGAGCGAGATCTCCAAATTGGCGACGCCTTGGGCTTCTTCACGAGTCTCGTGGCTCATGAGAGGCATAGGCGCCCACATAGTGTCTTGTCGCTTGGACGATGTGGCTAATAAACCTATTGCCCCGAGCGAGGTAAAAGAAGTCATTCGTTCGAGTGGCAAGATTCTTATTCCCCCATTTGGCCATAAAGCTACTCATGGGAGGGTCAAACTGACACTCCTGGGTTATCACTTAAATGTTTTGACGCACAGCCTCGAAAGGAGACCACCTGAACTCCCTGTGGGAGTTGATGTTCTCAGTGCCTACGCCACCTTGGCTAACGGTAGCAACAGGGTGACAATGGTCTTGAGGAACAACACCAGCGACTGGGTGGAGATTGCGAAAGGTGTCCCCTTAGCCATGATGGAGTCTGCCAACCTGGTGCCTCCTGTGTCTGGCAATGTGGTGGTGCCTCATCAAGCTACTGCCCAACAGGCACTCGCCTTAGAGGAAAGGCGTGCAAAACTCTTTGAAAAACTGGACTTGACAGGTTTAGAGTCCTGGACTGAAGAGGAGGCTGCCCAAGCTCACAGCCTCCTGGCAGAGTATCATGATCTGTTCTCTCTTGAAAAGCACGAGATAGGGTGGACCAAAGCAGTTGAGCACAGGATTGTGCTCAAGAACCCTGATGCAATGCCTTTTAGGGAATGCTTCTGATGCATACCGCCTCCACAGGTGGATGAGGTATGGGAGCACCTAAAGTTAATGTTGGATGCTGGAGCTATCCACCCCAGCACCAGTCTGTGGTGCAATGCAGTTGTGTTGGTCCGCAAGAAGGATGGGTCACTGAGGTTCTGTATTGACTTCAGAAGGCTCAATTCTCTAACGCGTAAGGACTCACACCCTTTGCCCCACATTGGTGAATCCCTGGATTGCCTCGCGGGCTCTGCCTATTACTTGACGTTTGATTTAACATCCGGTTTCTGGCAGGTCCCCATGGAGGAGGAGTCTAAGCAGTTCACCGCCTTTACTTTGGGTAGTATGGGCCTCTTCAAGTGTGATCGGATGCCTTTTGGTCTCTGCAATGCTCCTGCAACTTTTCAGAGGCTCATGCAAAACTGTTTGGGTGAGCTTAACCTCACCTATTGTCTGATTTATTTAGACGATATCATTGTGTTCTCCCGTACTCTGGAGGAACACCTTCAATGTATGAGGGTAGTCTTTGACCGCCTGAGAGAACATGGCCTCAAATTGAAGCCTTCCAAGTGTACTCTCTTTAAGTCAGAGATTACCTACCTTGCTCATCATGTGAGCAAAGAGGGAGTTAAACCCTCCCCAAAGAACTTAATTCCCATCGCTGAGTGCCTGCCTCCGAATACCTACACCGAGGTGAAGTCTTTTGTAGGGCTTGTAGGGCACTACAGGTGCTTTATTAAGGGGTTCTCTAAAATAGCAGCCCCTCTGTATGATCTTACTGTGGGTAAGAACAAGGACAAGAAGTTAGAGAGTTTCGAGCTCTCTGAAGAGGAGTTCAACGCCTTCAACACCCTCAAAGAGGAATGTCTGAAGGAACTGCTCCTCGCCTTCCCTGACTTTAGCAAGCTGTTCCTTTTGGAAATGAACGCCTCCTGGAAAGGAATTGGTGCTGTGCTGTCACAGAAACATGGGGATGGTCGGTATCATCCCGTGGCTTATGCTAGTAGGGTTTTTAATGATAATGATACTGAGCAAAGGTATCATTCGAACAAGAAGGAGTTCTTGGCCCTCAAGTGGGCCATCACAGAGCACTTTCATGAATATCTGTCACCTTATGGACAAAATCATAATGAGTTCATTGTTCGTACTGATAACAACCCTCTCACCTACATTTTTTCCTCTCTTAACCTGGATACTACTGGGCAGAGGTGGGTCAATGCTTTGGCCAACTACAACTTCTCCATTGAGTATCAGAAAGGTAAAGACAACACTGTGGCTGATTTCTTGAGTCGTATGGAGGATCCACTTCCTCCATCAGTTGGCAGAACATTAGAGTGATGATCCAGAGGTTGTGGGTTCAAACCCCACTGGGGACAATTTTTGATCAGAAAATTCTTTTTCTGTGTAACTTTAGATCTGACAGAAAGGTATCAGATTTCCTTATCGTAAAAAACCACATTGTCACATCAGTTTACAGTATATCTATTACCTCAGACAACTACATCTTTTGAAAAACAATGCCGCATTAGTAGTTCTTCAAAACAGGATTTGGTTCCATTTCAGTATTTATTGGAATTCCTCGTGATTTGTGACGTACATGACAAAAAAGTGGAAAAATAAATATCTAAGTAAGGGTTCATGGTTGCAATGATTTTCAACCGACCGACCAACTGTTCTTGATTGATAAGAAATGAAGGTTAACCACTTCTAGTGGTTTACTCCACAAGATCAGATATTGTGCTGACAGACTAACGCTGAGATTTTACTGCTAAATAACAGTTTCTTCACCATGATACCTAAGATCACAGCCGTTCGCAATCCCAGAAATATAAGGCTGACTGCAATGTGTTGAAACTGTGCCTCGATGAAATGTTTCCGTTTTTGGCAGTTAAATTTGTCAAATTTGTATACAATATTTTGAAAAAGAAACATTTGTATGGAATATAGATATGGCTTTGTTTAATTTTACGCAAATGTCTGTACAACTATTGCAATCTACCAGTATTAAAAAAGACATACTCGTGTTGAAATTTCGAAATACTCGTAGAATCAAAGTTTTGTACAATTTTAAAACGAAAAAGCTTTATTGCAGATCTAACAAAAGTTATTGACGATTTTCTAGGTCACAGACATGATTTTCGCACTTACAGGTCCAAACTACCTCAGTACCACCTGGTGGTGACCTGAGCACTGTAGGATTTCATTTACACAATAAAACGAAATGAAATGGAAAACTCAACTAATTAAGAGTTGAATTTGTGTGGTAAGTCACATTAAAGTAAAAACTTTGAGCCGAGGTATTTATAAATTTTTTGCGATAGCTATCACAATGTTTAGTGGCAATGAGAGGTCTGAAGCAGTTTTTCATGCAACTGGTCTGGAAAGTGGAGTGAATCTAAACGGCCGATCTACCAGAGCATCTCTAACATCTGCGCCTTGGTGCTTCAGCGGAAAACATTCACTGGCAAAAATTTGTGAAACAACTTAGATTTCTTTCTCATTGTCATACAATCTTTCTCATTGGAAACAACTAAATCTGCCGGATAAACTGTATCCAGTAAGTTGTTATTTCTTTACTTTATTATTTTCATGTATACTATTTAACAATGGGTTTTCTCCATTGAAAATGGTTAACTTTAAGTAGCATTTGCAACGCTTAAATTGTGTTTAAAGTTCTGCCTAGTTGCCTTGGAAAAAGTTCTAACTTTGGTTCTGTCTTACTGAAATATTAAGATAATGTACAAGTGTTTAATGTTTAGCTAAATGTATAAATATGCATTACACATATGAATCTATATCATTAAATTAGTTGTCATCAAATCATCTATTTGATTATTTATGGTCTGCAGTAGATACCAAGAAATCAGTTGAATTCTTTTCAAAGGCTGAATCTCATTGCTTTTAAACTTTCATTGCTTATGTGTGAAAGAGGTTAATTTTTGGTTAAATGTAAGATTTTGGAAACATTTGCCACCAAATAGTGCACATCATCCAGTTATTTAATTAAGGTATCATATCCTATTGCCATTCCAAAAGACTTTTTAAATAATGTTCACCTAGTCATTTTATCATTGTTTGTATGGATGACTGCTAGGCAAAACTGATTTTAGGCATGGCCAACTAGGACGAACTTTAAACTGAATCCCACCTGTGATGCTGCTTAAATGATTTTTGTTGCCAATATCACTGAATGTGTAAAGTGTACCGGTGTTAGACATTTCAAATTTCCCTTTTTTGTCGGATACCTTACCGTGCGATGAAATGAAGAAGAGACTCGGGATTAATGTGTGTACTCTAAGTTATAAACACTAATTTACTACGAGATGTCACGCACAATATGCAACTTTATGGGGCAGGTGTCGACTCCAACAGCTTTGCAGGGTTTGTATGTTCTCATAGACCACATATTTAGTGCCTTGTGAGCATTTGCCCTGAAATGGCCTGACAAGTACTAAATTTGGAGGCGGAATACCTTTGTAAAGGTGATATTTTTCACAGCATACACATCAATAAATTTTGATTAGATTGAAACATGAACTTCACTTTAGTTTGAAAGCTTAAAACAACAGTAAAGTAAATTTGCTGCACAAACAAAATTTTACTCCTTGCTTGTATGAAGTGGAGACTACAAAAGGATTTGATTCAATTAAATACAAGCAGTAGACCTACACTGGTTAAATGGTTGGAATTACCCAGTCCCAACCATTGTGCACACTTCTATGCCTTCCCCTATGCCATACTATGCACCCTCATATGCCATCCTATGCCTAATATGCCCCTCCTATCCCCCTAGGCACAATGTTCCTCCTATGTCTACCACAGATGCCCCATACTAAGTCCTATATTGTGTTCTCCATGCCCCTGTGCCCCTCCCCATGGCCCCATCCTGTCTTCCCTGTACCTTTCACACCCTATGCTCCCGTGGCCCTCTCTATCCCATATGTCCTCCATATTTTCCTATGTCCCTCTATGCTCCCTTGCCCTACCTGCAATGTATTCCTGTGTCCCCTGCAATGCAGTATATTATTGCAATGATATTGTCTGAATTTACAAAACCATTTTGTGCAAAAGTCTGATTTTTCTCCACTATCCTCTTAAGTTTGGTTATAAACCCCCTACTTCCAAGAATAGATGAAATATATGACTCTGAGCAAGTCAGTAATAATTTCTATTTGAATAGAACCCAGTGAACCTGTACAGCTTGAGTGATATCATACATATACTGAAGTCAATTGCAATGACAAAAAGTTGCATATATATGTAGGGAAAGTACTAACATGCAATCCTCATAAAATCGAACTAAATTACACATACAATGCTGAACCGTAATCCAACTCAATGCAGACTGGTGCCAAGGCTCACATCAATTAATATATAATAAGGAGCCGCAAATGAAATATCGCTGTGGAATATAAATAGAAAGAAGTAATTTAATCAATCTAAACTCTAATTCTGTCATTCAAGAAGTTCACAAAATCCTGAATCTTTTTTTCAATGACTTTTAGCTGAATGTAAATTTTGAGCTGTTTGGTTAATTCAGCACAGAAACAAAGGGAAGATAATAGTCTGAACTTCAGCTATAAAAATATTGTATTGAAGTATTTCTTGTGTATACGTTCTTTCCTGGTATCAAAATATTCCCTCAAAATAATTACTCTTTTGTCTCTTCTTCTGAGGGCTACATTTTGAAACTCAATATTTTATAAATGATCTCACTAATTAATGTGGATTTTAAACAGGAAGCTAAAATGAGTGAGTAGAAGGTAAAAGTAACGAGTACACTTCTTTCCTTTTTAAATCTGCAGGCTTAAAGTAATCACCGTCAATGTATTGAAACTTCTTTCATTTCTAATTACAACAAATACTGCATACCTTCATAGCTTACAAACATTAGTAAAATACAGTCTCCAAATACAAGATCTCAAACAGAAGATCTCAAGATTGCAATTCTACCATAGAATCAGCAGGAGAAAAAAACCCCAGAAATACCACACACCTGTCTAGAGTAACTTAAATTATGATTTGTACACTTTTTTATTGGTACTCATGAATAGAATGGCTGTTCCGAGTTTCAGTTTTGAAATGATATACGGGATTTAATCACCATCATCAAGCACAACTAATAATTTCGGTCAACAATTGTTCCTTTCAATTTCTACATAAATAAGTTTTGATCAAAGAAAAGAATTATTTGATAAAGATTCAATCAAGTTGGGAAAGCCTTTTCGAAGTTAAGAACCTTCGAGATAACTTCAAAGAGAGTTAGGAACAAATTGTAGGTAACGAGTTACGTTTACATCATTAACATTAGATGTTTACACTCGTAATTTTATGCCTACTTAGCGTAACTTTCTTTCTCGAGCATTTAGTTTGTGTTAGTTTGATCAGCAATATCAGAAGTCTGAACTAAATGTATTTGAAAAATGAAACCTCAATTATCACAAACTTGGTCACAGAAGCATTACGATGCATGTCCTTTTTGCGCTGATCTGGTCAAAATGTGTAGCTATGAAACAAGCAGTATCAAGTTATTTCGAAGCGGACAATCAAATTTTGCTTGTTTTACGCCACCAATTGGTATGTCTCAGACTTCCGCTTTGGCAACTCATATCAGCATTCACAGTAATGGTGATATTTCAGAATGAGATAATCGTTCTATTATCAAAGATGGCCGAAGCTGAAATCAACACAAAACGATAAGCTGAATCGAAAATTCTGGTTACCATTTTTATATATTTTGTTTTTGTGCTTAAACCGAAACAAACTGAAATTCTCTAAAAGAAGTAATTTAGCTTTTTAAAATCCGATTAATCACGATATATTTCATGTCTGACCTTCAGTCTCAATGAGTCTCGCGCGTACATCTATTCGGTACAGAGTGCAACTCACTGGAGCTTACGTAACTTTGCTTTATTACATTTTGTTTGAAATTCACCTATGGAATGAACTCCTCAGGGGCTTTGCTTTATGTTTGTATTCATTTTTGAAGTTTCATTACGAAGTATTTGGCAACAGCATTTGTTGAAGCTGAAACAAAGTAGACAAGCTCAACACTGGTTTTTAGAATGTTTTTATCTTTACAGGAATACCTCAGTTGTTTAAACACATGAAAGACAGCTTCTTTGCTAATTTTATCACTATGATTAATGGTACGGTACTTCAATGTAATGTGTTTATTCTTGGGTGAAGGAAAAAGTTCAAAGCTGAACTTAGTTGAATTCAGGCAAAAAAGTTTATTAAGCCCAGAAAATATTCAAATTTGTTGGAAATACGGAAACGAATAGATCTGTTATAGTGCTTTTAATCTGCTATTTCTCTGACAATGCAACCTCTTTGTCCTCAAACCTGAGCGGGATAAAGATCCTCATACGGTTTCATGACATCAAACAGAAATTTTTTTATTGCTACACTGTGTCTAGATTTATTTGCATGGCACTATGCCCACTTCTGTGAACAAGATTTTGTTTCAAAATTTTAAAGTTTTTCCCACGTGCATGCATTGTATTTAAATAATACGGTACAATTATATTTTATGAAAAGAACTATTAGGAGATTTCTTGTGCATTCAAGTTTTCCTAAATAATACAAATCTGACATTTCTGGCATTTTTGTGCAACATTGACTTCGAGGGTTACAGAATCAGCAATAAAAAAAGTTGCCTCCAGTGGGATTCGAACTCACAACACCAACCATCTATGGATTGAAATTCTAATGCCTTACCCACTCAGCCACAGAGACCTGTGTTGAACAGATGAATTGAATTTTGAAATGATTCCAAGTCCCAAAAGTGAAGTGGACCATGACACAAAGTTAGAACATTCATGTTCAACACAGGGTTCTGTGACTGAGTGGGTAAGGCATTAGAATTGTAACATGGGGCCACTGATACCCCTGTTTTGGACTTTTGGTGACGTCTATCCTGGTTTCAAAGCCAGGGTGGATCCCTTTTTGTGTGCTTTCTCACCTGTGTGATCCTCAGATCCACCTCTGCAGAGAGTTCAGAGATTTAGTAAATTCCTTCTGTCACAGCCTCAGTCACGGCAACTGAGACGGGATCCCAGTCCCTTGCAATGTTGCTGACAAAGTTTCTATGGCTTCAAATATCTATTGCATTGTGCACGTCAATTAAGTCATTAATACCAGTAAACAATTCACTAATGACAGGAAATTTTCAATAAAACGATAGGAATTTCGGTAAATACCTCCAATCGATTCTGACACCGAGTACAGGCCAATTGAATTCCCTGTTTCACACCTTTGCAGAATTTAGACTAATAGTGAATAGGATTGTAGCACGACAGTCCACTGATTGGTTGACGGCCAATGCACAATTTTCTCCAAATGCATCCGCGTGTGACGTTTGAATTTTTCCTGCACACTGAGGGATGACTTGTAGTTTGCAATTTCCTTGTAAAGAAAAGATGTGTGATGCGTATAACGAGTTCGTCAGTTTCTCATTGTCATTACTTAAAAGGCAATTATATTCAGTGCAAAGACAAACACAGAATTTAGTCGCATAATGAGAAATGCATAATCTCTCTTCAAATAGCTTGTCTGGACCAGAATATTTTTTGCAAAATGCATTTGAGAGTTACTGGTTTTTGTGGTTATAACCAACTGATTGGAGGTATTTATCAAAATTCCTATCGTTTTATTGAAAATTTCCTGTCATTAGTGAGTTGTTTACTAGTATTAATGACTTAATTGACGTGCACAATGCAATAGATATTTGAAGCCATAGAAACTTTGTCGGCAACATTGCAAGGGACTGGGATCCCGTCTCAGTTGCCGTGACTGAGGCTGCGACAGACGGAATTTACTAAATCTCTGAACTCTCTGCAGAAGTGGATCTGAGGATCACACAGGTGAGAAAGCACTCAAAAAGGGATCCACCCTGGCTTTGAAACCAGGGTAGACGTCACCAAAAGTCCAGAACAGGGGTATCAGTGGCCATGAAAAGGACTTATGTCCTCCAAAAATTTTAAAAAGAGGTGTACTGTCCGTGGCGTAGTATCACTCGCTATCCTTTTGCGGGTGGTACCTCCTGTCCAGGATGGAGGCACCCCTGTAGTGTCCAGGGGTACCCTCCGTCGTGCCTAGGGGTACCATCTGTCCTCGCTGGGGCAGGGGATACCCTCTGTCCTGCCCTGGCTGGGGTAAACCCCTGGCAGGACCTTGAACAGGACTTTGGACAGGACCAGTGACGGGACCAGGGTGTACCCTCCGGAGAGGACCTGGGACCAGAGATGAGGAACCCCCCCTGTAGACTGACAAACAAACTGAAAATATTACCTTCCCTCATACGCGGTCGGTAATAAAAACCTGTCTAGTGATAGACGCGGACACGGACTGATCGGAGGCTGACACCTTCCATTTTGAACACAATGAAATGGATCTCACATTCATGGCTCTCATCTATTGAAATCTAAATGGATGTCTAACAGGGTTTGGTCTCGATGTCATCTTCAAGTCTATCTGAAGCTTGAATCAGCTAAGTGGAAAGTCATGTCCTTGATATTATGACTTCTGAGCACAAACAGACATGTATGGGTTCCTTCGAGTCACGAAGTTAAAATAAGATGGCCAGACTTTCAGAAGTTTTTCAGGAAATTTTAGACAACTAGTTTCCTCTGACGGCCAGGTACACAAGCATTGCCAGTCGTATTTGTTTGTGCATTGGAAGATAGATTCATGTTCTGTGCTTATTCCCGTAGGTTTCGTGAGGATCCGGAATACAATTCCCTTTTGAGCAACGAATCACCTAGTACTGCCCATTTAAAGGATCCAATAGCATCAGTCGAGTTTTCCCTAAAATAGATCATTCTGCCAGAATTGTAGATCATTCTGCCAGAATTGTATTGGTTCAATGTACTATTGGATCAGTTGTTGAATTATGTTTTTGTGTGCAAGGTTCATGACATAGACCAGTATGCCAATGTAGTCTTGACATCTTAGCTTCAGACATTTCTGCCTATAACTGGTGTCTCAATTAAATTTTTGGCAAAGTTTTGGCAAAGATTTGGTAAAGGTGCAGTTACCATCCAAGACACCAGTTTTGGCAGAAATGTGTGAAATCAAGGTGTCATGACTTCTCTGCATTGCAGACTGGTCTCCAAAACAGACACTGTCATGCACCTTGCACAGTTGGTAAAACAAGTGTTTACTATGTTTTCATGAGTACGATTTTGCTCATTGCCTGGTAAAACAGGTAAGGGATCATTTATGGTTGAATAAAACTTTGCCAAATATTTGATAAATATTTATCATGTTTTTAATATTATTTTACCAAAGCTTTATAAAATCTTTGCCAAATCTTTGTAAAATTTAATTCAACAACTGATCCAATAGAATATTGAACCAATACAATTCTGGCAGAATGATCTATTTTAGGGAAAACTCATATGTTGATTTTAAGGAAAGCTTGAGAGGCAGGTTATGGGTCCAATTCGAGAATGGAGTGAATAATCTTCCCAAATGGCTCATTTTATATGGTGTGTTGCATGTACGATAGCAGATGTTGCCACCTTAACCGACTTTTCTATTTTCGTTCAATATTAAGGTTCCAAAGAAAGTGTGGGACCAGCAATATGGATCTCAGAATCATTTTTATATTAATTTGCACAACTGTAAGACATGGAACAAGTTTATAACATGATTTGTTAAAGAAAATCGAGTTTTCCTGGCAGAATCCTGCCAGCATTGACATACAATAGGTCGTAACCATTAAATGTCAATGCTCGCAGAATTCTGTCAGGATTTGGCAGAAAATTAAGAAATATAGGAAAACTCGAATACGTTACTTATACGTTACAAAATGCAATAAATTATTGTGGACAATAAAAAATAACACAATCTTTCAATATTGAGTTTGATACAGATGTCGAAACAAAGGGTGCTTAACCCATTTTTATTTTCATTGCATGATGAATTTAATCATCTGATATGTACTATGCAGTGATTAGAGATAATATAAGTAGTTTACCACCTGTGTTTCCCTGCAGAAAAGCTATTGTATCTATTGATTCATATTTCCTGTCGCACAATGGTACAGCTTCCAGCGGTACTCAATAGTGCACAGCTGAGGAAGTGGAACCAGAAGATGTGCAAGTGGTGAAAAATAGCAATGGTGCAGAAATATAATGTTTTTCCGAAATTGCCTTTGTAAAGGTGTGTAAATTTTCTGTTCCTGAATTGTTATGAGAAAGCGAGAAAATAATCAGTCTGTGAAAGGAATTAAAACAACATGAGGGCTGTAATGGTGTTCAAGCAGAGAAGTATTTGCTACTAAATCACAAGTAACTACTGGTAGGTAAATGACTTCAGTATTCATCATTTGGAGACTTTCATTTTCAAAAAATAACAAGTGTAAAAATTGAATTGTTGTCTCTCTTTGCCTACTTTAAACATTTAGAAAAGCTGTAGTAGATGGATTTTTCAATTTCACTAAAAATGCACTCCACACAAATATTGCTAGAATTGTTATCGCCAAGAGAGTAAGCTTGCAGGCGACATAAGATCCGGTTTGGCTCTGAAATCCAGGTAAAAATCTGATTGAAAGCCCAAAATGTAAGGGCAAAACTGGCTTCCAAAAGGACTAAATATATTTAAAATACAACTTATTTCCATTCCCATTGATGAACAAATAACTCTTTTTATTTTGAAAAAGATCACTTATTAAAACTCTTAAGACCGTGATTTAATATACTAGAGGAAGAATATCCAATTCTGTCAACAGTTGGCCTGCAGCAACAAAACACAAAAACAAATCACGGTAACGTGAATGCAATTTCTCAACAGAAGGAGCAACGTGATATATTACTTTGCTGCATCATTTGTTGGTCTTAACCAAATTGAAGCCTGATGCACCATACTTCAGAGAAATTAAGAAAATCGAGCTTCAGATTCAGAAGACTAATTTAGCAAAATAAATATTTGTGGATGCAGATGTCCTGTTTGGGATAAACATTGAATTCAATCTCAGCTGGAAATGGAAGAAGAGTTTGGGGGTCAATAATTCTTGTGATAAGATTATAAAAGCTTCAGATTTCATATTTGTTTTGCAGCCTTATTTTCCACAATTTCAGAATTTTGTACAAAAAGTGGAGTTCCTACAAAGTTATGTGAAATGGAAAAATATTAGTATCGTTACAGATAGAGGAAGAAATATATTTTAGTTTTTGGTTTCATTCTTGATCTGTCGATTGCTTCATGTGATAGATCTACCAATAAGATCAACAATTTTCAAGTGGATGCGTATCTATGCAGATCTATTCGGCTCTCAAATGATTTCCTAGCAAATGTTTAGTTTATAGATTTGAGTAACCATTGTACACAACCTGAAAGCAATTACGTGTTGAAAAAACTTAAAACAACTTACCCAAGTGTTGGTTGATATGGCGTAACAGGTGGGATGAGGATTAATACTTGTGTCAGAATTACATGTAAAAAAGTTTATTTTTAAAGCAATCACTAGCATGATGGTTATCTGTCGCAAAACATCAGCAATATTAAAACTTAGCATGGACTTCAGTGCGTTTAGCGGGTGAATTTAATAAGTTGAAACTGCAGATCTGCGCAAAGCCTTGGATCATTTAGTTGAAAGTCGGATAATCCTTCATTTTCATCTGAATGAAATGCACAAAGGCAAAAGAGGTGAGTATGTCAACAGTGAAACCCCAATTTATGCCCTTGGCGTATTGCAATCGGTATTGTTTGAATACTCTTTAGCTATATACATATATCTTGTCTTCATAACGAGACTGTTATCAATAGAAACAATAAATATTACTCTCAATCGTACAAAACATAACAACATTGTTTGAAATATGCCACAGATGAGAAGAGATGGTTTAGCATCTGAATTTCTCTTTGGTGTGTGATAAAGCAGATGAGTATTTTCAATTCACTTGCAGCGATGAGAGAAGTAATGAAAGCTGGCATCTTATTCGTCCTCAAGGGGAACATTGAGCTTTTATTCTAAGCAATAGAATACAAATTCCGGAATCACATTATAATTCTTCGTTGGAATCCATTAGACCTGGCCAATAGATTACAGATTTCTGAAAAATGACGTCGTAAATGTAGTCCATGGAGTTTTCTCTAAAGTAGATCATTTTGCCAACCTTGCCAGAATTGTATTGGTTAAATATACTATTGGATCAATTGTTGAATTAGATTTTTGTTAAAGATTTGGCAAAGATTTTGCAAGGTTTTGGTAAAACAATATTGAACACATGGCAATTATCTATCAAATATTTGGCAAAGTTTTATTTAACCAAACAGTTTCATGGCAATATAAATGATCCCTTGCCTGTTTAGGTAATGAACAAGATCTTGGTCATGAAAACATAGTCAACACTTACTTGTTATACCAAATGTGCAAGGTGCATGACATTATCTGTCTTGGAGACCAGTTTGCCAGTGCTGAGAAGTCATAACACTTAGTTTCAGATATTTCTGCCCAAAACTGGTGTCTTGGATGACAACTGCATCATTACCAAATCATTGCCAAATCTGTACCAAGATACACATTGACTAAGAAGTAGTCCATCAATAGTAAACAGCGACAATTTAGTTTGATCTGAGAAGTAACAAACCTTAAACCTAAAACCTCAAATTTTAATTTACTTTATGAAGAGTCAAAATTTTGATTCTATTTTGTAACAGACATGCAGTGGTGATGATTGTGAACAATTAGGTGAAATCATAATGTTGCCTTAAACGTGAAATTTCCTTCTTGACTTGTAATGTTTCAACAGCATGGTGATATGATAAATAAGCTTGGTTCCACCACTGAATCCAAATGTGCTGAACTGCGATACTTGGTAGGAGCCAGGCAGTACCGGTATCACTATAAGAGCATGCAACGTCTGCCGCATTTTCTGCTAATATTTTACAAACTGCTTCTTATTTCACCAGTCTGCGTTATCTTATGTAATGGCAATCTTAACTGTGTAAATTTACTTTGCGTGTGAATGCTTTTAGAGGGACATGATGATAAGAAACCATAGTAACTGTCAGTCTACAGTGATTAACTGTGTAGAGGTTTCAAGTAGAAAAATGAGGAAACAGTATTATAAAACGAGAAAATATTTTCGTATGTTAGCGTTGTGTGGCAATAGTCAATTGAAGATTCCAATAATTTAGCCAAACATAATTGAAATTAGTTTGCCATGGACAATTTATTGAAATAGAAAGTAGAAAATTCGGTTTATCTTTGCAATCTATGTGGATGATCTTTCATGTTATGAAGTTGATACAAGTAATGGACGACATACAGAAGTATCGAAGGTAAAACGGTACTTTTGTAAGGTGCGCGTTCTGCGGGCCTTTCGGCAAGAGTTAAGAGTCGCAGTAGGTTTAGCGTAAGTGTGTTTATTCTACTCTGGCCCTATTAGCAGTGCACTCTATATATACGGGTTCCTAATGGCCTCCTATTGGCCTGCACGGTCTAGGTCTAGGGTATGGGCGGAGCCCTCCCTGTCTATGCTTAGGCACGTGTCATACCCTGCACTTTGCAACAGTATTTTGTACTTTCTGTTGGCGGTGTGATATCAGTATTCATTACGTGTTCATTTTCAGTCAGGAAACAATTGGACACGAAATGGTATTTTAGTGCAGTTTAAACTCAGCAAGAAAAGCAACATCTGTGATTCAAAATAGCTCACTGGTATATCCCATGCTATTGATCCATGGCAAGACCTACCAAAGCCTTAAGCCACGATGCATGCAGTAGCGGATCCAGGGGGGGCCCAAGGGGGCCATGGCCCCCCCCCTCTGTCCCAGATAAGGACTATCTCTTATGCACCTCCTG
>JBCAUG010520523.1:0-29674 GCA_038406175.1 Haplosyllis leylae | reverse complement strand
TTTTTTTTTTGAAATTTTTTTTTGGGGACATGAATCCCCTGGGATAGGTCGGCTACGCAGCGGGCGGTATGCCTCTTGCGTTCACGCAGGAGGACTTTCTTGTTATTGTGTTGTTTCCGCCAAAGTCACATACTACTGTATCTATATGAAATTAAATTTGTTGTCCGTGTTTTAATTACACTGTATCTATAAATAAGACTCACCATCCTGAATTAAGCATGTTTTCTGAGAACTGCGAAGTGTTTCTAACCACGCCGCTGCCATATTGTTTACACCATAGAAATGGCAAAACACGATATATAATTTGTGATGTGAAGATGGATTTCGGTTTGGCGACAAAAATTTCAGACATTCTCTGTTTACTGTGGTAGTATAATCATGTATTTGTCATTTCAACATTACAACTGGTTTACAAAGAACTATATTGTCAATTGTTTTGTGAAATTACATTGAGAAAAATCCCCGTTCAAATTTCTGGTGGAAAACTTGTTCGTATAAACGGGTAGATGTATCATTTCCAGATGATTCAGATTCACAATCTCTGGCGGTACTGTTGTGTAACTGCTGGCCTCATTAAGTTTCTGATTAGAACCAGTTCACTAAATTATTACGTCATGATAGTCGGACCGTCTGAAGACAACATTATGCCTGGAGTGAAACTGCTGCCAGGGCCAGGACAGAGTACCCACGCCGTTCCCCCAGCATCGGCAGCATACAGCATGGGCAGTATGCCTCTTGTGTTTTTACACAGGAAGACTTTCTTGTTCTGAATATTTTTACACCAAATGATTTCTTCTGCTTGGAACAGTGCTTGTAAAATATCTACATTTTTGAAGTGAAGCTGTATTAATTTAGACTAGGTGAGTGGTGTAGTACTGAAAGGGGCTGCCACCTATCGGAAGATAATCGTACAATGTACGCTTTCATAACAGTGGACATTACGTGACACTGCAGTAATTAAGAGATTTGGTGAAGTAAATACGCAAATAAATTATCTCTGGTAATGGTACCAGTTCATTTTACTTCCCCGCCCCAAATCCCCCAATACTCGAAACTGCATAAGTTATTTAGACTATTCCCCCGGCTTCCCCGCGCTACAAATATGTTTGATCTTAAATCGAGGTGGCAGCACAAAGATTAGACAGAGATTTCCGCAAGAGTGCGGCACGGACACAGTTCATTTTTCGGTATTAACATACAGTTTTTTTTTCGGAAAAATTGTTTTAAATTGGTCAGTATCATGGAAGGACGTACATCGTTAGAACTTGCTCCAGGTATGTGTGTATGAAAGTATTACTCTATGTTCTCGCTATTGCCAATTGGATATATCTGAAAAAAAACATTTTTCGATGTTTAACATTCTCAATTATTAGCATTGATGCATCCAGGGGTGGCAGGGATGTGCCCTCGCTCCCCATTCGTTGCAATTTTTCATTTGTATGCAGTTTTTTTTTAAGAAATTCGGCCAAAATACCAGGTTGGCACTTCCCTTCCCCTGCCAAGTTTTGAAATGTTAGATTCACTGCATAAAAGTACACGAAAGTTGTTCATCTTAACATATATTCAATCAGTTCGTTATCACAGTATTTGTGATAACAATGTGATGAATAATTTTGTTGTTTGTGATGTAAAAACTACGTTTCAGACAAGTGCCAAATTAGTGCAAAGGATTTGTTACAACACAAGACAGCAATCGAGCAAAACTTCAGTGACGCAGGCATAATTTTTGTCGACATGGAATACCTCGACACTAAGCCGGATAAAAATGCAATCGATTCTTTGATCAGTGCAGAATATGGGAATCAAAGGTGAACTCAAAAGAATTCATGTCCATAAAAGTCATGAGTTCCTTTTCAATTTACCCTATGAGTTATGTGCATTTTTTCAAAAGAAGAGTTGATATCTACGCCAAATTTCATCATTACGAAACAAAAGTCATACGGCAAAACCAAATGTTATTTTCATCTGTTTATTTGTAGAGATGTGAAAGTTGTTGCAGAGCTTCAAAATTTACAGTACCTAATACTGTCTTTCAACCCCCAATGTGACGCCGAAGTGAAATTCGCAATTGTTGACTGCAATCAATCTTTAAGCATTCTACATGAATTTCACTGGTCTCTTGGAATAGGTTTGCCGCAGTTTAATTCCGCGAACACAGGTAAAAACAATTCTTCGTTCTTGTTTTCCCTCTTATGAGAAGATTCCTTTCCTTTCTTCTCTGCGTTCTACATACAAATACAGATACGTGTGAACGAATTCCAATTAAAGTCGAAACAATTTTTTTATTGTTATTTCAGGTCTCATTAAATTTCTTGTCAGAGCGAGTTCGCAAAAGGACTATGTGATGCTGGTCGGTCCATCCGAAAAATTTGATGACAATATGCCTGCAGTAAAGCTGTTACATTTCACTGATGCCTGGCATATCAAGGTAAAAAACTGGAACATTTCTCTGTTTCTCCATTTTTGACTTAAGGAACCATCACCGCGTAAGACAAATTTGTGTCCAACCCAGACCTGGTGAGCTCAAATAAGGCATTTGGGTTGACTCAGACAATATGCATCCAAAAATCTTGGTCTGAGACATCAGAGACTGGCCCGGTGTGTTAGAATACATCATTGATGTTGGCTGCACTTGATTGATCCAGTCACGGTTGATTGAACTGGGGGTTCGGGGACACGCAGTGCTTGTAAACTATCAAAATGGTTTTAGTTGTGTAGTTCATATTTTGGTAATCAATGATTTCAATGCATGAAGAAAATTGTCACAAGACTATGAAAGATTGAGCAAAAGTTTGTGACGACCATTCTGGCATTTCAATGTGCGGCGCTCTTTCAAAAAACCGCCCCTGATCATGGAGGCAGCTGTAGGTTTCCACCGTATCTTTTCTAACTTAAGATATTCTCGTCCTTGGACGTAACTAGGAAGAAATAATTTGTTTACAGAATGTTTCCAATATGCACATCAGCACATATGTTGGCTTTCTTTGCATAATCCACTCAGACAGAACAAGAAAAACATTAAATAACAAGTTTCATGACAAGAGCGGATGTTTTGTAAATCTGATACTCAAGGACGATATGAATAATTGTGGAAAATGATGTTTTGGGTGTGACTATATTGAATGAGAAGAAATATTTGAATATGACAGGGGACACAAAATGCATTTGTCATTGTAAAGAAACGGGTCTGAATATATGGTAACAGGGTTCCCACCGACACTGGAAAACCTGGAAAAATGAGACAACTTTTGCAGCCAGGAAAAAGTCAGGGAATTTTAAAAAAAGATCAAAAAGTCAGGGAAAAGTAGGAAATTTTAAATGAGTCAGGGAAAAGTCAGGGAAATTGTGATTCATAAATTAAAATTTAATCAATGAAGAACTAAAATATTACTGAATTTCCCCACCAAAACTATTCCAAAATTCCCTTTTTGGGTAGTGTACAAGCCACTGTATGTCAGGGGCAGCCCCAGAGTGTGCATTATTTAAGTTTCATGGGAGTATTTTGGGACCGAGTAATTAAATATTCTTACTTCTGGGTATTGTAAAAAGAGTATTTTGTGCGTGTAGACTTGTAATGCAATTTTTCCAGTAGTAGGTAGAGACCATACATAAGAAAATAAATATTGAATAAAGGCCATAAAAATATTTAATAAAGGTCAGGGAAAAATGAAAAGAATACTTGAAAAGTCAGGGAATTTTGTCAGAGGAAAAAAGTGGGAACCCTGTAGTAAATGCATGACATTAATTACTTTTTAATTATTTAACTGTTTTGTTCTTCGCGTGTAAGACAAAAACGAAGGCTGAGAGGATAATTACTAATGATCTTTGGTGAACTTGTGGGGTGTGTTTTAACATCGTAAATGACACCAACATTTACATTTCGATTGAAATTCAACTATAAATCTGCATTCTTAAATAAAATGTCTTTGATTTTACACGAACCTGACTACCTTTGAAAAGAATTAGTCAAGTGCAGTTTTCCTGATACCTTTTGGTTTTTGAATCATGGATACTAGATGTCTAGAAAATGTCTGTCCAGATTGATCGTTGAACACTAGTGTCAGAAAAGAACAAACATAGTTACATGTACAATATTTAACGAACAAATATGGGAGAATGCTTTTGTTCCCATTGAACATGTGAGGAAAAATTGGTGCAGTTGTTTTTTTCACGGGAAAGAGATGGATTCACAGTGACAGCAGAATAGCCATAACGTAGTGATTTAAGTCTTTCCGTGACAGTGCAGCATGCTGTCATTTCAGTCACAGAAAGGATGCTGCGTTGAAATACCGTAATACGGACACGATTAGGGAAGTTGCGTGATTACAAGATTCCGGAAGATAAAAGGTATGGATTAAAAACTTAAAATGCAATTGCAAAGGTCAGTTCATATACGATCCATTCTAATATAATACATTTCAAAGGTACTGAGCAGTAGCAAGTCAAAACCATTGCTACATAACACTGCCCAAAATCTTTTAGTCTTGCTCGAAGAGGAAAATTAAACATCGAAATATGAATCCGAGCCTTAGTGGCTCAAGTGGTTAGAGTGCAGTATCTAAGGAGCGCAGTCACTATCGTAGGTCTCGGTCCCAACCAGTGCTTGAACACATGTACAATTACGTGGGTCAAAAAGGCTCAGCTGCAATACTGGGTGTCAATAGGCCAGCAGGTGTCACAACAAAAAAAGGAAAAAAGGTTGTCGGAGAAAAACAGCTATTCACGAATGGGTCGTGCCCTTTGGAAACACGATAAAATTGAAGTTTCAAAAGATTCGAGTTTCGCAAAAGGAAACAGTTTTGCAAAAAAAAAAAAGGCAAATACATCCTGGTAGCATAGCCTCTTCTGACGCGAAAGAAGAACGAGAGCCAAGATTAACTTCATGACGCATATTGTTCGAATCAAATACTGAAATTTATCAAGACAGTTGAGTTGGATTTCGGATAATTTGGATCGTCAGTCCAACAATAACAACGAATCGAACTAGCGCATAAATCCAATCAAATGACAGAAAGACTGCTAGACATTAAAATTGTCTGGCGCGGAGGTCATTTGGAGCAAAACCGATAAGAAAAATAGATTCTCTAAACATTTTGTTTTGTGTACGGGTTTTAATCTAATAAATGTTACTGAGGTACGAATACAGCAACTTAGATATTTCCAAAATGACAGCCTTTGACAGGAAAAAGCAGTTCAGATTTTAATTTGACAATAATTAAGTCAGTAAAGTGTTGATTTACATTGGTATTATCAAAAGCTTTTGGTGTATGATGTTTTCTCATCTTCAAGAGCATCGGAGATCGAATACGGTTTGGATTCAAGTGATAACCTCATCAAGTTCTCTCTGAGGAAACATATTCAGTTTGCTTTGCGATGAACTAAACTGTCCCACTTTTTGGGAAGTGAACACTTGGCGAACTGAACTGGGCGTAAAAAATTACTCCTGTGTGAAGAGAACTTCGTTCTATCGGCAATGGAAACTTCTGACTTGTTTAATTTGCCTCTTATTCAATTCAGTATGGTTTGAAATTAGGGCACGACTCGAGGAGAAAGGTAAAAATATGTCACTATTGCATTGTTTACTTTGATCTTTGAACAGTTTGGTTATGAGGAAAATGCTTTGTAGGCAAATGCAACAAAATGTTAGGCCATTTGGTGACATTGTAAGATATCTTGGCGTAACACTGGATGCTTTTTTGCTTCAGGTTATTAATTTACATTTGTTAAGAACATCTTTTATCGTTTGGTTCTATTAACTATTTTATTGTCAAAACGGACGACGTCTTTTCTTTAAATCCTAGACTTGGTGGAGGTATCCCAAAATTCCTGTTGTCAGTGTTGACTTGTATAAAATTTATCATTTTGACCATCTAGACATTGACATTCTCTGCAGGCACCCGTTTAATGGTAGTGCCAGGATGTTACTGCACGCGGACATCACTGCAATAGAATCTGACAAGAAAAGTGCGGAACCGTACTAGCCTGGACCACCAGGTGGCGTGGGAATCACAAGATGGAGCTGATACTCGGAGCGGCTGTGCCAACTCTTGCTGCAGTTGTCGGTGGTTTTGCTTCACTAGTCGTGCTCATCATCGTCCTGGCGATGTGCAACATATGTCAGAAGCCTTCAAATAAAGACAAGTAAGTGACACAGTCAAAAGATCAGTGTTAATGATTGTTGTAAATTTATTTATTTAGCTGTGCACATGCTTCTCTTTAATTAATGCATAGTCTTTTCCCCGTGATACCTAGAACTAAATCACTTGCAAGTTTTAAAATTCCGCAACAAAATATTGGATTGATTAAGTGACAAGGTTCGAAACTGAACGAAATGCAGATTCTCCGAAGAAGATCAAATCTGAAACGGATATTTAAAAATGTTCACCGCAACTATGCACAGATCATACAAACTTTTCACTTTCATTTTAAGCGATACTTCTTTCAGAAAATAAAATCTAATTTTATCCTCAATTGCTTTTTCAAAATTAGCCCCTTTCTTTTGTTTGTCGCCTCACATATGTGCCAAAAATTCGTTTTAATTTATTGAATAGCTGACGTTAACTTTCGCGTTGTTTGTTGTGAACCTTGCAGATGGTTGGCCGAACATTTCGGCAAAGACTATGTAAGGTAAAGGAAATCAATTATTGATAGCAACTGCTTTTCTAAACATGATAGGGATACCAAATAAGTTATTTAGTTAAGGTGATGATGGTATTGTCGTGTTGTTAAAAAGACTCTCCAAATTTTTTAGAACATTTTTTCCTTCTGCATTATTTGGAACTGAGTGTAAGTTTTAAAATTCCGGATTCAGTATGAGTTGGCCCACATCACAAATGGTATACAGTTTTTTAACAACACAACAAAGGCAAAGAAATTCCAAAACTAAAATAAATTTAACCATCAGTAAATATTTGTAATATTTTATTGTGTCAGCGTATTCAACTATTAAAAGAGAAGGTGCCAAGTTTTTGCGGGGGAAGTGGGTCAATGTGTAATGCTACAGTAGTTCTGCATTTCATTTCATTATATTTCCAAAAGAGCATGCGGCGTTAATTGTTTGGGGGGGGGGGGTATTGTGGCATTGTACTCGTGGATATGTGGAGTGAAAAGTTACTTTTATTCACATTTACTTGTTTCAGTTAAAATATGTAACAAGCATGACACGCAAATACTGACCGTGCATTGTTATCACTTATTATGGCCAATGTAGAACCAGTTCGTAGTGGTGTTTAAAAGTTCTTTCTGGGGATGAATCGTGTATCTGACACTTATCTTTCTACTTGTACGTCTATTATCGATCAGAATATTTCTCTTCCTCATGAAAAAGTAACGAAAGTGATAGATGGCAAGTCTGAGAAGAATAAGTAAGTTTGCTGTACCGTATTTATAGCGAACAATGAGCTAATCTAATAATTGGTTAAAAATTACTTCTTGCTTATCGTTGAACGAAAACATCTGGTTACGGAATAGACGGAATTTTTGAGACTGCATGAGGAATTGGACTGTTCTTTAATTTAGAAGTGATTAAGAAAATTACTGAAATAAAACTGATCCACTTTTTGGGTCAAAACGGTTAACGGTAAAATATATAACTAGCCCTTTCAATGATTTGTAGAGTTATTAATTAAATTAAACTGTCATGATTTAAATCATGATTAAATCTGGTCTTTTTGTTTCGAGTTCGGAAAGGCTAAACATGGTTTAATCTTGATAATCCTGATAGTCAAAGCCTCATGAAAACATTGGCTGCAGACGTATGAATAGCCAAAGACCAACTTCTTTTGTCTTCGGTCAATGGTCAAATATGAAATGGTGAAAGAGCTTCTACAAACTAGCCGACAGGAGTGAATGTAAATGTGGGAAATAGTCCGTAATGCCTATCACCGACAATATCCAATTCGAGTTTTTCACGTTTTACATTTTAAGACAGCATTTACATCAGACATGCTTTAATAATTTTTCAAAATATGAAATGGTGCATGAAACAAACTTCAGTTTAAGGTCTGCCAAGTAGCACATGCTTCTCTGGCCTATTTGGATAAGTCCAGTGATGGTCAGTCTTGTTCAATTCTCAGTGGAGGCAACTTTTTGTTGAAATTTTTTAAACCTCTTGATGTTAATTCAGGCTTAAAATGTAGATGTGATCTTATGGTGAAAAACTCGATTGTCCATCTCCACCCTCGCCAATTTCCCAAATCACCCGCAGTCCCCATCACTTATCTCCCACTTAGCCAATTTCCAACGTAATGCCCATTATGCCAATTGTCCACAATGTCTACGGCCCATCTCCAATTTTTCCAATGTCTGAGATCACACACAATGATTACCACCCATCGCCCAGTTTACCATTTTTTTAACCAATTGTTACAATGTCCAAGGCACACATTGTCCATCACCCAAAGTCCCCATCACTCTTCTCTTCCACTTTGACAATTTCCCACAGAACTTGCAATGCCCATGATCCACGATCCACGATGTCCATACCCCCCATTTTTCACTTTGCGAATTTCCTACAAAGCCTTCATTTATTACATTCTATCATAAAAATGTATCTCCTCCGACCACCCCCCCCCCCCCCGGGTCTTCTGATGACACATTCAGCTAATCGGGCGGTGATGGACCGTTTTCGCATTAAACCAGTATTTTGCTCCCCTCTACCCATCCATACATTTTGTTCGCGAATTCCCAGGTCGTCATTGTTTTTATCGTATTTTTAAAACAAATTTTTTATCTGTATCTTAAAATTTAACAACACATGTTTTTCTTTTGTGAGTTGTGATTTTCCAAATTAAGTACTTGTACCTTGTGGCAAAAAGTAACCACAGAAATAACGTTTCGTACAGTGCGCAGTACAATGACATTTAATGAGTTCATCTTGTACGTTTCTGTAAAATAATAAGATTACTGTT
The DNA here is from genome assembly GCA_038406175.1 of Haplosyllis leylae. Lineage (NCBI taxonomy): Eukaryota > Metazoa > Annelida > Polychaeta > Phyllodocida > Syllidae > Haplosyllis > Haplosyllis leylae. Next base: position 20,765 of record JBCAUG010520523.1, on the reverse strand, counting down.
GCATTGGGACCTAAATAAACTGAATCTGTACCGTGGTTCATGATTGTCATCTGTGATGCATGAAGTAGGCATTCACCAAAACATGTACCGTTGCATTCTGGACTGGCTGGCTAAACAAACGTTAAAATCAGCACCTTTTGGTATTTATAATGCAAAGGATAATAAATAATTTCTTTCTTCAACAACAGGCAGTTCAGGGAACCGACACTTAAAGAAATAATCTCGACAAGTGACAAGCCATCGTCCTTGCCAAACGTAAGTTATATCTGGGCCTCTACACCGGTTAAGATTAATCGCAGTGAAGGTGCAGATACCGAATAGCGTACTGATGATATTTATAGGTTTAAATAATAAAAAAAGTGATTTATATTGTGAGTGTAGTTTCGAAAGCCTTCATTGTAATCTCTTACAGAAAGCATTTTTTGTTCTCTTCAGCACACTTCTATCCACGAAGACAATGACACTTCAACAGGTAAAAAGGATTCCATACTCAGACACAGTAACGGTTCAGCAATGCGCGAAAGCAAGAATGGAGACAGACCTACGTGAGTTTACATTTTTTGCTGCAGGCACGGATTGAATGACCTCAATTGTTTAAATAAATAATCAATAATAATAGATAATTACGTTGCAAAACTAAAGGGAAAATTACGAAATTTGTGGAGGTTTAAATGGTACATGGTTTTTCAGGAGTCATGACCAGCGTGCACTCCCAGCAATACCACATGCCGGTTCCGGACAGGGACTCACAACTGATGACGACGAAGATGTTGACGAAGGACATTATGACGTCATATCGAATCGCCGTCGAAAAGCATCGACGCCACAGACCGCGTCCAACACGGCATCACCAAGTAGACAGAACTTATACGAGAAGGTAATTCTTGTCAACACATTAAGTATTGCGATAAGAACATCTGAAAACTGACAATTCACATATTTGTTATGGTGTTATGTTTACACTAACAGAGACTGAGACCGATGACATTGGGCTCTATGGTAAATGTGCAGAGCAGTACACACTGCACCAAAACCGAGACAGAAGCCGATGCCATTTGGTCTCGGTTCGGTCAGTGTAAACACACCATTTAATTTTAACAGGTTGAAGATATAGACCCAGCATATGCAGGTATAAAGAGTGACAGTACGGACCTTGGGTATGCAGGTGTAGGTCCAGGGACAACAACCACTGGAGTGGTAGCGGGAAAGGATACCCACCCGTATGCCGTCGTTAATGGGATTGGTAAGAATGAATGAAAACAAATTGCTTCACCAGCTGGAGAAAACGTCTTGCGTTATGTAGTTGATTTTAGGCGAAACAATGTCAGGTTGTAACGTTCTAATCTTTGCAAAGCCAACTGTAAGGTATTTTTTGAGCAGTAGGTACCGTTGGATTTCCTTTTAGCCATTGTCATGTCATAAATCTGATACCAAATAATTTTAGTTATTTAAGGCATTTTGAATGTTTAGAACTCCACAAATTCATAAAGTAGCCACATGAAGATAGTACCAATCCTATTTAATAAAACATGCTGTAGTAAATATGAGCCATATGAACGTCCTCAAATTTTTAGGGGCATCAGGTTACGCCCACATTGAGGAGAAAGCATCCAGTACAAATCCCCGGATGTCAGAGATTCAGGTGCTCGGCATAGCACCCCAGGCGAGTGTAGAAACTCTCGACAGTTTCACGTCAGGGCCACCTGTACCAGATAAAAACTTCGTAGTGTCTGACAGCGAAGTAGAACTGGCACCTGCTATTACACCACAAGAAGGAGCAAGTCCAAATTTGCCTCCCAGAAATGGAGACAGGTATGATAATTTCATTTAATTGCGTCATACAGATCACACAAACTATCGATCATGAGTCTGGGCAAGCAAATGTCACCCGTGCACAGAATCATCTCATATTTTGGCGTTTAGCATGTGATGTGTTTGTTGCTTTTAAAGGAAGTTGTTTCATATCGCCTGGGATATATTCATAAGTAACAATGGCTGTGCTGTGTTCTAGCATTTATTCTTTAGTACACATACGCAGGTGCTAGAAGTGCCCGTATCTACATGCATCGTGATGAATGCATTGAGAGTTACTACTTGGGTTGGCGGTACAGCTCTTTATATTTGGAGTGTTGCCATCTGTACCTAATGAGACAAGGGGCCTCTTGAGACTGGGGGATCACAGTTAACCTAGTATATCACAGACGTAATCTTTTTTGTTTCAAGAAATAGTAACCCGTTAGATGGTCCTGTAGCCAGTGGTGTGATTGGAGCTAGCGACTCTTCCTCATCAAATCACATAACGGGAAGCATATCCTCATCACCACCCGCATCCATTTTATCATCAGTTGTCACCATCGCACCATCTAATGGAGTGGATTCTACCGATGGGTCTGCACCAGGTAATATGGATAGTCTTTTTTAAGTTTGCACAGTAACTTTCGCATTATGTGTACACTCTTAAAAGAATCCGAAATTATTCTGTTTCTCTTTTTTACCAAAGGAATATATTACAAATATGTTTATGTATTTGATCCGATTTCCATTAGTATTCTATCAATAGGTTTCTTCTGAGATCTGTTCTTCGGGAACAAATTTTAGTGACTTGTGTAATGGTTGTTCCTGGTTCACATTTCAAAGTATTTCATGTTTTACAGGTAAGAAGAAAGGTCCTGATTACTCCAGTGTAACCGCCAGGGAATCCTTAGCAAATATTCGTGAACGCCAAGCAGCAGAAATGCGGGCCCAAAATCCACAAGACGCTATGTATGAAACTGTTAATTATGACGCTGTCAAGGTGAGAAAAAAATATTTTGGCTTTATCTTTTTGTAGTCTTGGCTACCTTTTTTTAAAATTAATTCATTGTCCAGGAATCCGGGAAATCTGATTCTTTGGTTTCCCTATTCTTATAGTCTCATTTATTGAATCGCTGTAAAATAGTAGTTAAGTTTAGATTGCAAAATTAATATTGCACAATGTGTATGCAACTTGTAGGTCCCGAAAAATAACAATGACAATGAAAGATTTCAGAGGAATAGTTTAACCAGCGACTTGTACGCAGAGATTGCCTCAGCATCAGGTTCGTTCCATTCTAATAGTTTGTGATACTTTCCAAGAATATTACCTTTTCAGTTGTAGTCATTGCTGTGTCCTTGCAAAAACTTATGAAACATATTTTAGTTTACTAAACGAAGTGTTCTTTATTTACACAGGCGAGAACTCCACCAGAAGTTCTATGTACGCACGGGTAGGTGACATTCACGCACCAACCCCACCTCCGGTTGATCTGCTACGAAACTTGAGTTCTGTACCCTCCCCAGGTAATGTGCACTGTGAAATACCAATGAAAGAAGGAATAATGATCAAACATACCACTTGTGTTCTGTACTTCCTGAAATAGTCTCAAACAGGAAGAAGTCGTGTCATGTTGTCGCTAATGGTTAGGAAGCTCAAAGTAAAACAATTGTGAAAATACCCTTGTTCCAAAAAACCCAGTTTCAAATACAGGGGTATTAATGACCCCAGAAATGGTTAGGCACCGCGACGATGGCTGCTAAAGGATGGAAGAAAAGAATTAAGTTATGTTTACCATTCGGTCAGGTTTTCTTTTCACAATGTACCGCGCAATTCAGTAATTTAACCATCGGTAGCATTGCTACATTTGCCTTCATACGAAAAAAAAGTTCATATTTCTGTACTTTCCTCTTTTTATTATTGTTGTAATCTCTGTTTTGTTCCAGATGAAAGTGATGCACCCGATCCTGGTTATTCTATGATTCGTCGCACGAGACCGCAGAGTGCTTTCCCCACTTCGAACACCAGTCCTGCTAAACCCCCGAGTAGCAATACTAACAAGCAAAGAGTTTTGCAAGATGACACCGGTGCCATTTATGCAGTCATTGACAAAACCAGGAAGAATAGAGCGACTATACATATATCAGAGAATGTAGAAAGTGACCTTGAAAAGCAGCTGGGAACAAGTAATTACAATTCGAACCAGCAAGTTTACGCACAGGTTAACAAGCATTCCAGGCATGGCAGTGCCACCAGTTCTATGTACGATAACCCGATTGACTATCAAGGAACCGGTGCACGGCCAAAAATAAGAACTCATTCAGTCGAGGAAAACCCTTACAATAACAACACTGAGTTAAAGCATAAAACAGCGCAGGCGAACCCACCCTACCAGTCCATTCCGAGCACCGATGATCCCTACTCGCGCATAAAGGAAGACCCTTATGCAAAAGTCCAGGACACCGATCCGTATGCGCAAATTAAGGACGCTGACCCCTACTCGATGGTTAAGGATCCCAATAACCCATATTCCAAAATTAAGGATGCTGAGCCACCTTATTCCAAGGTGAAGGATTCTGATTCTGCTGGCTACTCGAGGATCAAAGACGTAAACGGCATGGTGAAGAGTAATAGCGAGGAGGTGGCTGGATACTCCAGCATAAAAGACGTAACGCCCGGTTCTGCCGGTGACCCCAATTACGCCGTGATCCCTGGGGACCCTGGCGTGACTCGCAAACCTGACTCTGACCCAGATCCAAACTACGATCAAATCCCAAGCGATAACGTAGCGACGCTTCGGGTCGCACATGGATACGCCACGGAAATATCTGCAGAGGACGTGGCAGACGGAAACAACAATCCGAATGGAATGGTACACATCGGCAACCACCAGGTCAATCGAGATTTCTGGTCGCGGAGAGAACATCTATACGAAGAGATTACAGTGGGAAAGGAACAGGCGGGTCAACAGGTCTCTGTTCATCGGCCGTCACAGCACCGTCAACAATACAGTGTCCACAGACTGTCCACCGACTTGTAACTGAAAGACAATAACCGCATAACATGTAAAAGGAGTGAATACTTGGCATGTTCATAAATGCACCATACCGACTAAGAGTTGGTGTATGAAAGCATGTAATAGTAAAATTTGTACGTATCTGATAATTTGTTGAATTATGTGATTCATTTACCAAAATCCTTCAAAAGGAAATTTAATACACATGAGAGGTTACCGTTCCCTGAGAGCATTAGAAATGTAATCTTATTTTTTTCTTCGTCCAATACAACAAGCTTGATGTTGACTCGTTGTTGCTGTCAACGTGACGGATGCAGCGAAGATTTGTTCTGGTTCTTTAGTGCAACGTGATTGCTATGTTATAACGTTTTCCCCAACTTTTAGAGAGCGAAGGCAGCACTGTGGACTTTTCGTTAAGCTACTTGATTATGAAAATGGCAATTGAATTGAGTGACTCTCGACTCGTAACCTCCCGATTTCAAAAACATTACCACATTGGGTTGTTTGTAAATAACTTAGCTGGATAGATCGTGTGGCATCAGAATCAAGAAGGAGCTTACCTAACTTCATAGTACGGTGTATTTGCACTGTTGTACATAGATTGTTAAGTATTTGAATGGTCATAGTTTATTTTTTTAAAACTGCATCAGAAGCTCACGAGAGCATGAGAAGGCGTGAACATGAAGTTGACGCAATGGACTCGATTTATGAAATAGCGATACTTAGCTCGTGGCCAAGCGACAGAAATTTGTGGAACATGAGACGGTTTTATTCGGATCAGCATTTCTTCAAGCCGATCCTATCTTGGATAATGTTATCAACACTGCTCTAGCTGAAGAAAGCGCAGAATAAACTCCTGGTTTTGTAGTTATTTACATGTCATGAAATGATTACTTTAAATTGATAAACACATGAACTCTGATGCCTTATTCTTTGTGCCGTGACGATTATGCCAAAGACTTACACACCTGTAAATAGAACTGTTTTTGTATTCACTTATATCCGTGTTGTACAGGGATCGTATTTCAATGTTCATAGTACGTCCAAACTTTTTCCATTGAAATGTTTTCGTTATTACCGCCCGCATCCGAAGGATGGGGAAGGTAATAGTTTTACACCTGTCTGTCAGTCAACCACTGTGGCCTTATTGCTACTCGCTCAGAATTGTCAGGTGCCAGGTTGGCCTTTTTGCTACTTGCTACATGGCGGGCGGTATGCCTCTTGCGTTCACGCAGGAGGACTTTCTTGTTGTCTTTTTATTTTAATATGCTCTGTCATTGTTGATTGTCGTATGTTGTGGTCTTTTTATTCGTCGAACTCTTCCCAGTTGATACGGTGAAAATGTATCTCAATTATCAGATGAATACACGAGATTGTAGACGTGGGCTGCATTCCGAACCAACATGACAAAAATACTTACCATCATGTAGATTCTTTAAGATATTTATTTGTTGTGCAAATTAAACTTAACAGGTATTTTCCATCCAAATTTCACAGCATATCACTTGCAAACGTTTTTTGTAACTTCGTTGTGCTTCTTCTCTAACCTGTTCAGTTACTGATCATGTACATACGCTGTACATTTAATAGCAAATATGTTTTATTTGTATTCAAATTTTAGTGGTGCTTATGTACAGTAAAGTGTTCTTATTAAATGACTAGTGCAAAAGTAGATCTATTTATTAAACCAATATCAAGATTTTAATGTTGTTCTAAGAAAGATTGCCTATTATTTATCCATAATTACACAGTAATATGTGCACGAAAGGTTTTCTGATTAAACTTGATAAGATGAAAAGGCTATAAAATCACATAAAATATGAAATGAGATTTTTTGTTTCTAGTTGAGTTTTAATATTTGAAAAGTTAAAAATGTCGCTGAAATATGTTTGAGAACAAAATGTTGATTTGTGTATGGATAGTACGTTTGAAACTTTCAAAGCCAATCCCGCAGAAATCAAGGTCGATGCATGTTGAGTCTTGTCAACTTTCCCGTTATCCTAGCAATTGGCTCTGATGCAGGTTTTATGGGTTTTTTTAGGGAATAATTCAAATTGACTTGAAGGATTTTTAAAACTGTGGGTATGACAAAAATGCTATATTAAAGTTCAGGTTGTTCTTTCGTGTCGTCGTACATCAAGAAATATACTGAGAGGAACTTTATTCCGATCGTTTTCTTTATGAGTTCCTGGTGGGATTTCCTTAGTCAAATTTACATATGCTAGTCATTGTGTGGTTATGAATCAGGCCACAGTTAGAGTTTTAGATCTGTCTGTGGCAGATTTTTAAGTTGCAAACTGAAAAGTCGAAAGTTCTCTGAATGCAAACCTTGAGATCACTGTAATTTGATGTGTAAGTACTTTTTGAATGAGTGGAAACCTTTCCGCCAAGTCCTTTATTGCTTGGCACTGATTACTCACTTGCACTTTAAATATTCACAGTGAATTATTGCTATGATCTAAAGCAAATCTTATTAGTTAATGTCAGTTGTTTGTGTAGATGTGTTGTGTTTTCGTCTACAGTGTATGTGTAACAAGCTTATCACGCAATTGTCAAAATATTTTCTTTCACTGGGATGTTGCTGATGTTTAACAGTAAAATATGCAATTAGGAGGCTTTCTCTACTTCAGAAACAGAGCAACCAAATTATCAGAACGGTGACATTTCTTTTTAAGCGGGAAATTAGGTTGGGTTTTTCATTACAATAAGAGCAAAACGTCCCATCGTAACCCGAGATTGTGAACTGAGGTCTGGGCATTTTGACAAAAGAGAGGAAGTACTGATAATCTTTCGATGGATGCAAGTAAAACTCCGATCGTGACATTGCAACAGGGAGCATTATGTGACCAGACCTTTGTAAGGCAAGTATGTGTAACTTGGGTCAAAAATACAAGGAATGTCTCAGTGGTTGTTTGTGCTGCAGTAGATACTGCCTTCTGGTCTGAAGAGGCCAATATTTTATTTATCTAATGGACAGTTGATTGATTAACTGAGCTTAAATCAACCTTTAAAAGTCGCTTGATATTTTACTCCTGATCTACGCCCCAACAAAATGTGCGCTTTCATCGTATAATATTGTTAACATATTGAATAAACTGTTGATGGAAAACATTTCATATTAGTTTTATCTGAATGTTTACTTTGAAAGATTTGAAGTGGCAGTCATGAATAATTTATCTGTACCATAAATATTGCGCATCTGTAGACATGAACGAAAATACATGGGTCTAATTGGCACTAATTGAGTGCATTTACCACTGCCCATTGTGATTCCTGACCCCCATCACAAGGACAGCAACAGGGAAGGCGAGTTAAGCTGAGGTGAAGAATCCATATGAACCCACTCATGGTCATCGAGGTAACCTGCTCGGCGACCACGACAAACTACAACATGATCAACATGTGTACAAAGGATTATATCAACCGTACTTAATTGTATTAAATGGATAAAGTTTATGAGATTAGTGCATTATTTACTAAAGCCAAGTTGGTCTAAATGACACTAATACAATGGAAGGGCCTGTGCATAACCTTTTAGCATGGTTCACTCCAAATGAAAGTAACTGGTGTGCCCTGGGGTTTTGGTATTTGAGTTTTAGGTATTCTTTCTTTAAAGTTGCTGAATTCCATTTGTAAAGCGGAAGTTATTTGTAGCTAAAGAAGTATTTTGTTTTACTTGGAAAATGTTTTCTTATTGGTTTCGTTGGAGAAGGTTAACTTTAAATATCCTCCAGTAGTTAAATGGACTTTAATTCGTAAATTGATCGAAATAGAAAGAACTCATCACAACCCTTTGCCATATCCAGGTGGCTGTTCCTTTTCTTCAATAATGACCTGCATTTCTACAATTAAATTATTTGTGTTACTTATTCTTTTTATTTTTATCCTTTTGAGGTTGATGAACTGGCTGAAAGAAGCTGTTGTCATACCATTAGAGAAAGATGTTCAGGTATTCACAAAAGAAAATGACCCTTGGAATCATCTTAGAATGAGTGTTTTTCAGTCAAAGTCGGGTCAAACTGATTTATGCATGTGCTATTTGTGGTCACAACATTGTTAAGCTTAGGTAATCCACTTAACAACACAGTAAAAAAGGACCTGTAGATTTCCTATGTCCTGGTCTATATTCGCCTTGCCCCAAGGTCTCCTTTATTTTGGACCAAAGCAACAATGCGGATTTGTCCTGATTGCCCGTTTGACTCTGTATTCAATGTGCTTTACCCATAACAGTATGTAAGCTTTCGATTTAATGACCAGCAGGTGAGGTCGGTGTCACACATTAACCCTTTCACAGTTAGTCTTTACTTTCATTATTATAAATTATTCAAGGTAAACTAATGAATGACATAAATAAACAAATGGAACTGAGAATATATTGGAAAACAGAACGGATAGAATAAATACTATTTTGATAAATTACCAAAGCTAAAATTTGAATAGAAACAACATTGTGTACAATGAATCTAATTTGAACGTTGGTAGCAGAAAGCATCGGTTATTACATATCGGTGCAGATTAACTTACCCTTGTAGCAGACTATTAATCCCATAGTTACTGCAAAAATTTGGACTGGCGTCAGAAGAACAATTTTAATTATAGTTCGTAACGTTAACGTAACTTTCATCATTAGGTGCGAACACTATGTTAATTAACACTGAAAAGGTTAACCATTTCAGTACACATCCATAGAGTTATTCTCAGGCCATCGATCTGAGTTCATCTCTTGGTCATTTGCTTTATAAGGAAGACTCCAGGGTCGACATCGCCAGACCAAGAACGAAACTCGATGGGAATGGATGTACACACAAAACAGTTGCTTTGTTGCAAGAACATGGAATCCTTTTAATCATTGTTTTATTCTACCAAATTGAGAAACGTATCGGAATTAAAAATTAACTGACAACACAGGTACGTGTTTTTGTGCAGATTTAAGTAATTTAAATTTAATCGGTTATTAAATTCGACTGCTACTGAAATAGAACCAAGAACTCGTATTTCAAATTTGCATGCAGCATTATGTAACCTGAAATAGATTGTCCCATAACTTGAATGAAATCACAACTTCGGATGTCTAGCCAGCATCTAATCTTTAATGGCCGTGATTTTATTCAGTCTTCCTCGCTTGGTCCCCCATGCTTGGTTCTTATTTCAAGATACACAAATCTATTCGTTTCCTCTGTTAGATCTTCATCCGTTGCAATCTTAATCCCATCTTAGCTCTTCTGTTATCTTTAAAAATGACTTTTTCAGTTGCAGATGCCTGTGGTAACAGCTGGAAAAGACATGAACTTGACTTGAGTTTCATTGAGGGTTCTTAAATTTTTGGAAAAAAAATTGACATAAAATTTTCCTTTGTCATAACATAAAAAATCACAAAAATGAAAATCGTATCTTTAAAATTTGTTTTTTATGAATTTTGCTGTTGTTCTTTTGTTTTCAAGCCCCTCTTTAAGTTGTTTCAAAAAAGATGAACAAAACTATTGCGTATGCTGTTCAGTTAAAACTTGATTCATCGGTGTTTTGGAAGATATAGGAATACTGTAAAGGCTAATTCCTATCTTCTCATTGTACAGATGCGATTGGTGGTTCGGTTTTGTTCATGGACTCCGAGGACGGTGTACTCGGTGCTTTGTGGGATTTTGACAACCCAGAAACAAGAGAAACCGTGAAGTCACAGAAGAAAATTACAGATCAAAATGTTTCTGACTCCGAGGAATGTCAGCTTCTGTCACCAAGGGAAAATAAAAGGAAAAAGAAGGAGAAGCAATCAGAAACAAGAGAATTGACACAACAGGAAGTTTTGGAACAAGAATACCTGTACCTAGCTGAATTAGAGAAGAACTTGGCAACACTTGTGAAATCAAAGGAAGGTAACACATATAATAAGATCAGAACTGAACTGTTATTCTGTATCTTAAGTTTAACGTTTTTCTCTAAAATGGCATTATTATTTCACCATCTGTACACCCATTTCTTCATGCTAACATGGTACTAAATTACAGATCTGGAGGTAAAGAAGTTGACAAAAGAAAAGAAACGGGAAGAGAAGAGGTTAAGGAAGAGAGAAAGCAAAGAAAAAAAGAAAGCGTTCACTTACAGTTCTCTGAAAGAAACCAATGATTTGTAAACTTTTTTTCAGGTGAATTACACGTGTGGACTGTTAGATTCAATTAGAAATTTTTAGCTTTACTTCTGTAACTTGAACTTTATGAAATGATTTTTATTGCTAAATGACTGCCTGGAGTTTTGGATATCTTTTACATGCACAAATTTAAGTATTTGTGGGATGTCATTTCGTTACTAACTGACCGATAAAAGAATTTTCTGTGATACCTATATGCATTGCCTGGTGCTATCTATCTAATTACGTCCGTCGACTCTGCGTTTTTTGTAAATTTTTTAAATGCATTACTTCTTTTTGGAGCCACTGTCTTCTGGCAAATTATATTCGAAAGCCTGCTTTGATGTGTAAGTTATCTTTAAATAGGCAAATGTTTACTGTGATATCATTTGAAATAACAATAAAAAGTGCCAAACACATTTTTTGTTTCAAATCTTGTGTGTACCAATGATAAAATTATACTGTGCACGATAGACTACAATTCAGTGACGCATTCAGTATTTCACAGAGGGGGAAACAAACCCCTAAGGGGGCACAAAGCTACTACTTGCCCAACTTTTTCGGATAACTGCATGAAAGTGAAGAAAATTTGGTCCGGGGGTGCATCCCCTACGCATCCCCCCCCCCCTCCCCAAAGATCCTCCACTGCAATCCACATTGTCTCGTTCAAGTCATGTTCAAGATATATTTCTTTTTCTCCTGGACCAATAGATATTAATCCGTGTAAAATAACTTAATGGGCACATCAAAAATATACAGGATCTTTGCTTTGGAAAAAGCACGAAGCAGCATATCCAATATCCCATCAGAAATCCAGTTTCAGATGACACTATGTAACAAATAGAACTTTTCCAAATTTATCAGCATCAACCTGAAATTAGTGGTGGTGAACAAATACATTTCGTATGATGGAGAAGATGAGCTTATTGAAATAAGAAAAAGAGCTTATCCCTTGTATTTGATTTAATATTGAATATTCAAATGACATCTTATTTTCCATCACACAAAATATTTTCCCTGCTATTCTTTCAAAGTACGGGGTTTTAGGAGGGGTGCAAAATGTCAAATGCGAGCAGAAATCACGAGCAGTATCTCCAGCATCCCAGATACATTTTACATTTGGTAGGGGTGTAAAAGTAAAATGTGAACCACATCTTCAGCACACTGCTGAAGATATTGTTCACATTTTTCTGCTCACATTTCACCCCTCTTCATAGACTAAAATGTAAAAAATTGATACCAAATTTTTCACTGCAGCATCATGCCTTCATTCACAGAGGTTTTTCAAGGGAAAGACCAATGAAAGCCAAAATGCGTGTCCAATTATTAAATATCTAGGACAAAGTAATGTTGATCAGTTTTCTTACCCATGATCACGATAACCGATTCTTTAAATACAAAATCCTGAATCAATAACATTTTGATAGATGTAAATATGAACATGAGAAAGAGAGAAATTCAAATTGACCGGTTATTTTCCAACGTCTTATCTCCTTTTCGAGTGAAACTTTGTCCTCTTGATTCAGATAAGTCGGTAACACGAGGTGATTTCTTAGTCTCTTTGTAAGATTTACAACTTAAAGGCCACAGATTTAATATTTTTGATTTTTCAGGAAATATGTTAACTTGGACAGTTCTATCTCTCATGGAAGAAAGAAAACTGATGTTACCTGTAAAATGAATTTTCCTGGGTTCCTACAAAAGGAGCTTTGATAATTCCACATAATCAAAATTGACTGTCTATTCTAATATTTCAGGGGTATCAGTTAGGCTAGCTCAAATTGATTTAGATTACATGCACGATTTCCCGCAGGTGGCGCGACGCTGTGAAGATGTCATCCTAAAATTTGTCCAAATTTTCTGAAAAGCCCAATGAATAACAATTTTGCCCATCCAACGGGATATCTCTTAAATCCACCTATGATGTGAATGAAATAAAGTCTAATTTAATAAATATAAATGAAGTTGAAAATTGCATTTCAATTCAATTACAGTAGTTTTCCATCATCAAGTATCCAAAAGGAGTGGCCTAAGATTTACTAAATAAGGTTCTTTTTATCGGCAGCACATGATCAATGCACAGGAAAATTAATGCTGATAACAACATTTAATATGGCTACTACACAGTCAAACTGTACAAGTTTTGCGACGTTTCACAAATTTAAATGTAAAGCTAAATACGAATGGGTTTTGTTGTCTTTTTTCATTTTTATCTTCGGTGAGTACTCTTTTTCACTTCATAAGCCTCATATATTTTTATTTTTCCAGAGCAAAATAATATAGTGACACTCATGGGTGTCCCCCAGCCTTTAATTTTGAAACCACACATAAACAATTTTTGGAAATCAGTAATTATTCTGGGCACTCTGCAGGAATCTCTGGTTGTTTTCGAAGTGACCAAAAATTCCTATGAAGTTTTACAGTGGTCGTCTGTGTGAAAATATATTTTATACCAGGGTGGTCCAAAATACAATTTGAATATTTCCAATACATATAAGGATGGCTCTGCTATTTCACAGTTTTTTCAACAGACAGCGGGCTTTTGCTATATATTCACATCTCCCTGAACTTCCTGCATATGGTGTTGGACCCTATTTTACCTGAAGAGCAATTCAACCAGTGGAGACTTTGAGATCCTTTGAACAGAAATTATGGCGCATTCACACTGCACTGGACCGGGACCAGGACCAGGACTGGGACCAGGACAGGGACAGGGACGGGGAACAATGGGTTACTACATATTATGCAGAACTGTTCACACTGCACCTGGACAGGGACAGGGACAGGGTTTCCAACCCATTTTTCAGGACCTGAAAAATTTCCCTGTGGTACTTTCAATGGATTTCAATGGCATGCATAATATTTTCAGGTCTCTTTCCCAGTGCCAGTCACTGTGCAATGTGAACATTACACCCCTGTCCCTGTAACAGTTCTGTGCACTGTGAATGCGCCATTAGTCGTAAAATTAGCGACGTTGTGGAAATTTCATTCTCCTTTACTTAAATACATGTCTGTGACAAATAAGTGTTTATTTTCTGTTGTCTAGCACTTTTACCAGACGCTTCTGCAGAGTATGAGTTTATGTTTACAGGTAATTATATTTCAGTACAACTCTCTGTCAAATATGTTTTTCTCAAACTGCAAAAAAATGTAAATAAATAAATTCAACAATGGCATCATCTCAAATTTTTGTATGTAATTTTCGGAACTAATCAGTTACACCCTAACGGACTGAGTTCAATTTGAACTTTCTGGAAGAGATTGAATTCTGAGGATCTGATTGTCCGGGAGAAATTATTTTTATTTTGAAAAATACACAGATCTAAATAAATAGTAAATTTGTCTTAAAATACTGACTGTATTTACCCATTTGATATTTCGGAGATCTGAGTAACATTTAAATTTTCCCAGTTCACTGAGGAAGGGCTCTGACATTCACAACTATTGTTTAATTGCAGTGGAGCATTGTCACATGTGTTGCGTGAGAACTGTGAATATCAGAGCAATCGTTAGAAAAATTCAAACGATGTTAAGATTTCTTTCATATAAAATGTGATTCACGGCATTTACAGAAATAAATATATTGTTATATTGTATGCTTTAAAAGATTTTTTTTCATGGATAGCCATTACAAAAATTACAGGCGATGCAATTGAAGTTTAAGATAGTCATGTCAATAGAACTAACACATACAGTGGCGGATCCAAGATTTTCCAGACGGGGGGGGGTGCCAACCTGATATTTTGAACAATTTTCCCTTAAAACTGCCTGAAAAATGAAGAAAATTGGATCCAGAGGAGGCACATCCTGGCGCCCCCTGGATCCGCCAATGACTTAGCTTTTCGAAATAAATCGAATTTAATTTCAAACTGGTCTATTCAACCAAGTTTTTCTGTAACAACCAACAAAGTTGACATTTGTATAAAGGACTTACTTTAATTGTCTCAAATCATTAGTTTGGTAGAATTCATGACCTGTGAAAAAAATTAGAACAAAATCTTTCCATGTGAAAGTTAAAAAGAAATGCAATAACAAAGTCCCTTTGACTTGTTGGCGTGTAGCCAAGCATAATTTTGTCATTGGTTTTACAGAACTGAGTGAATTAGGGAGGTTAGCCTCGTAGTTTTCTGGCAAATCAATATATTCAGTTTTTGGGCAATCTTAAAAATATTTTTTTAAATTGTATATGTGATATACTTTAAGGAAATGGAAGCGGAAGCAGCGGTGACGAGGAAACTACGGGAGATAGAGGCTCCGATGCTGGAGGTATATCCCGCCCAGTGACTTGTCTCCTTCGTTTTGAGAATTTTTAATATTTAAAAAAATGAATGAGAGTCTAATGAAATTCTTTCTTGTAATCTCATAAAATTCTACAGATGATTTGAGCTCAGGTGAAGTCGCCCTGATAGTCCTATCTTGCATGGCTGTTGGAGTATTTTTACTCAGTTTAGTTGGTTATGCTGTGTACAAACATATACAGTAAGTGAACAAAAATAATAATTTCAGTAATATATTTCAGCAAAACCTGAATATTAATAGTACATCTTTTAAGATGCATAATCTTTTTTTTCTTCTGGAATATTACTGGGGAAAATTCTCCAAAAAAAAGGACATTTTAAACAATTAAATTGTCCCGTGTGAATATTTACCTTCGCAGGCATAACAAAATTATGTCATTTACAATAATATATATATTTTTTCTTTTTCATGATGTTCTTGTCAGGTGGTCAGGACTGGCCTCTTCAAGATCAGGAGGGCCTTCGGGGACACCCATGCGATACCAAACAGATTACTCATACCAAAACGAGGTAAAATGTTCAAGTGTGTGTGTGCGTGTGTGTGTGATGATGATGATTTGTCGCACGTTCTACTTTTTGCCAGCCATAATTCTCACAGACTTATGTTGTCTAATTTTAGAGTTTTGAACCGCCACGTACGGATGAAAACTTTGGATATGATCAGGAATCGGACAGTTATCAAAATCAAACTTTTGGAGTTTTACAAGTGAACACCGATTGAAAATAGCTTGGGAGAATTTCGGGGATTGCTTTTGAGATTTTTTGGGGATTTTGTTCAAAAGCTGAGCTTCATTGTCCCGAAGCCCGAAGGTTATACTTCGGGATATACTTGATAAAACCCGTGTTCTCGTAATATTCTGCTCATATTTGTTTTTTACCGACCGCGTACTTAGTACGGAGGGAGGTTATGTTTTCACAGGTGTGTGTCTGTTAAACAGGACGGGGGGTATCAGTCCAGTCGGGGGGGTACTCAGTCCAGCCGGGGGGTACTCAGTCCAGCCTGGGGGGTACTCAGTCCAGCCAGGGGGGGTACTTAGGCTGAGTACCCCCCCCCACTCAGTACAAGTCAGGCTGAGTACCCCCTCCTCATGTACAATTCAGGCTGATTACCCCCCACCCCTGGTACAAGTCAGGCTGAGTACCCCCCCCCCCCAGATAAGTCCACTGTGCCATGGTTGGTATGCCTCTTGCGTTCACGTATGTTTCTGGTATGTTTTGGTTTAAGCCTTATGTGTGTTTTGCCATGTAAGTCGTATTTTAACTTTATGTAATGGAAATGTGAAAACCATACTTTACATTAACTATTCATAGATGTATAAATCGTATATTCCTATTTCTGAGCAAACTGAACTAAACCGTATTTTCTTATTGCATTTCAAAAACCACAGGAATTCAAGTGGAAATGTGTTAGGTAGCCATTTGACCCACATTCCTCTAACATACTTCCAGCCATTGTGTAAATGTTCTTACCACATGCTTTTCATAAAAAAATGTCTTTATTAGTTTAAAGAATAATTCATCATCATAATGAACCCATTTGTGTTAAATGGAGCAGCAATATCATATATTGATGATTTTTTGGATGAAGTAAAACATCTCAAGAACCATATTTTAGTGAAAACAACTAGTGTTGAATGGAATATGGAGCAATATTAAAAATAAGGATTTACAGAAAGGTGAAGGGATAATGGGATCAGTTTTCAAAGCATATATTTAGAGTTAAGTGTGAAACAGATCTACACATATTGCAGGGAACATTACACAACTATCAAACTATGTTACAGTACATGTATGACAATATTAATGACAGTGATAGTGATTAATTGAATCTGTTCACCTATTTATTCATCACATATTTTTAAATAAAATGGCATCTAACAATAGTAGTGATACGGAATCAATTATATCTTTACAACTTGATAATAATTCAGACAGTGAATTGAATATTCAGAATGGACTTTTAAGTGACAATTCCTCTGCAAATGAAGTGCAGGACTTACTCCAGGAATTAGACACACCTCCAGACATTCCTGAACCTAATTCAGAATACACTGACAACTCTGGAAGTGATCATGATAATGATTATGATCTATGTGTTAATGTTGACAATTTGGCTAAAGACACACCATCTCCAGATGAAATGTATGACATTTTGAACAAAGATCCAGAATGGACACAGAATTTTTCACAGATTCATGTGAATTAATTTATGGGAAATTTAGGGACAAACTTTCATCCTGAATTTCATACTTCTATTGCTACTCCATTGGACTAATTTCAACTGTATTTTTCTAATCATGTTTTTGAACAAATATGTTCAAATTCAAACAAATTTCATAAATTTCATGTTGAACAAAAGAAAATTACAAACCTTCTTATGTTGAAAATTTTTGGGAAGACACTTATGTCCCTGAAATGAAAGCTTACTTTGGACTTGCTGTTATGTTTGGAATTCTGAATCGGCCTAGATACAGAAACTTTTGGTCTGGAGACCCTTTCTTGGGGAATCAGGGTGTTCAAAAAACATTTTCTTTGAAGTGGTATTCAAAACTTTCTGAATATCTTCATGTGTCAGATAGGGAATTTGAAAAGAACAGAGGGCATCCTGAATATGACAAATTAGGGAAGGTTCGCTGGCTGTATGATCACCTGCTACAGAGATTCAAGGAAATCAAAAACCCAGAAAAATGCCAGATTATTGATGAGCAGATTATGCCATTTTCAGGCAGGATATCTTATATACAATACAATGTAAGTTGACCTTGACCTTCTTGACCTTGACCTTGATATTGGACCTCAACATCAGATTACATTTTGTTATTCCATTTTCAGGGAGGATATCCTCCATACAATGCAATGTAAGTTGACTTTGACCTTATTGACCTTGACCTTCTTGAAATTGTACCTTGACCTTTACCTTCTTGACCTTGGGCCTAGCACTTAGATACTTGAGAACCAATTTTTTCAAAATGTTATTTGTTTACATGCCTAAACCTTTTTGAATCACAATACAAATATTTCTATACTTTGACTTTCAGAAATTATTATTATTTCATGTTCCTAAATTGACAGTCACAGAAGACAAAGTCTGTTTTAGCTAACACAAAACACACTATTCCTGCCATGTTGTTTACCTTAGCAACTGGCACTGTGACTAGATGTTTTGGTTTAGTGTTCGTGTCTCTCCAGGGAGTGATCAGCCAATTCCGTATCTTGCCCAGGAGTCTCTTTGTAAATGACCATGATCATCACATGTATAAACATGATAAACAATCTCATCACCATTATAAATCCAAATGAAATGAAATTTTGGAAGACCATCCCCATTACATTGTGTTATAATATTATTTCAGGTTGCTAAACCTGTGAGAAGGGGCATTAAAATATGGATACGCTGTGACAGTCATTCAAATTATTGCCAGGAATTCCATGTATACCTTGGAAAAGAATCTACTAACCCATCTAGAAATGGACCAATATTTGATGTTGTTTGGAATTTGTTGAAGGAAAGCCAGGGCAAAAACCATGTTGTTTACTTTGACAACTTATTCAGCTCAATTGGTACAGCAAGATTCCTGTATTCAAAAAAGTTTTTAATGGTCAGAACAGCAAGAGCCAGGAGAAAATATCTTCCTGATAAAATTTGGAAGCCTGGAAAGTTAGCAAGGGGTGAATCAGTTACATTTCAATCCTCCAGGCTTTCCAACTTGACATGCACTGTTTGGAAAGACACAAAAGAAGTAAGGTTCATTTCCACCCTAAATCGCCCAGATATTACTACAAAATGTCTCTGCAGGGTTGGTACTAGGAGAATTGAAGTGAACACACCCAGTTGTGCTGCTAGTTATGCCAATTTTTGTGGTTCTGTCGATAAATATGATAGACTTTGCTCTCATCGGGTAGATCGCATAACGTTCCTTGGCAATTTTCCAAAATATCTGACCAATAGGAGAGTTTGCAGTAGCTGTGCTGAGCAATAAATATTGACCTTGGTGACATGTTGCTGATAAGTTGTGTAAATTTAGAATCAGTGCATAAATATTGGGGTCTCCAGGGTGGAAATATTTATTCATATCGAAAGAAAAACAACGAACAAATAAAAAAATAGACATTTATTGTTTACGGGGGGTTTAAAATTAATAAAAGAAGGAAAGAAAGGTAATTAACCCTTCGTGCGCCAGAGCTACATTCATACGGGAACTGATATAACAGTGTGAGACCGCAGTCTTGTTTCTGAAATCAGCAGCTCTGGCAAAGCAAGACTTCAGTCTGCGGACTAAATATATATGTCCAGTTATACGTAAAAAGGTGATCAAAGCTGAAAAATGGACAAATTGGGTGTATAAAAAAAAACGAAAAAGAATAGAATTAAGTATTATTGCAAACAAAGGTAAATAAGTGTCTGAAGTCATGGGAAAAATTATTGCAAAATATAATGAACTTCACATGGATTTTAATCACCTACAATGGCCATTTTATGCTGAGTGTCCTGTTCCTTTTTTTTCAACCTTAAATTTCCAGTATAAAAACTTATTGAAATAAAATACTCCTCAAATATAATATTCATAATGAGCATTAGAAAATAAATACATATAATTTCCCAAGTTAGAAAGCATCCTTGACTGTGAAGTAAATGTTTGCAAAGGTCATATACGTAAATAACAAGCAAACCTGCAAATGGAAATGCATTGAAAAATGGAAATTGGTAATAGTAATATTTTTAAATACACTGTAAATATTTAAAATGAATAACAAACCAAATTGTACAACCATAATTTTCAAATTTTGTGCAATTAACAAGTGTACCCACATGTTTCTATCTCTCCGTCACGTTCGCGATACGCAAAAGCAGACAACAAGCACAACATGTAATAAATTTTTTGGAAGGTAGATGGAGCTGTTTTTCAACACGTGGTGTGTTTCAACCAATAAGAAAAGACAAAGAAGTGTCATGGTGAGAGCCGAAAATGTTTCTCACGGATTTTAAATTTGGATTATCTCCGTTCATCGTGGAAAATATACGTAAAAACAGCGTCACAGTATTGTGGCGGTGCAAAGGTAAATACAGAGCATTACTGGAAAATGTTAATAATCATATTTATACTCTTATAACAGCATAAATTGATGTTAAATTTACCTGTGTAATCTATCAACTAAAATTTGGGCGCCAAAATTGGAAAAATTAATCTTCGTGGTAATATTTAGGCCATTGTATTGAAATTGTTATAACTTGAATGAATATCATTCACTTCTCATAATTGCAGTTAATTTAGTAAATTTTCTTGTGTAAAAATTATTGAAGCATCGTGAACTGTATGTCGACTTCGCCTGTGTTAAAAATACGTAAATTATTTCAGATGGGTAAAAAGCGTACCAAAGATGAGGTCGAAGATTCGTCCACCGAAGAGGAAGACACAAAGTCGACGAAAACCAAGAAACGTAAAAAGGACAAAGACGTCAAAGATAAAGTGAAACGTAAAAGTCACAAGAAAGGATTAAAAAGAAAAGCTGCATCAAGTAGTGAAAGTGAATCTGAAA
>JBCAUG010520412.1:0-15014 GCA_038406175.1 Haplosyllis leylae | reverse complement strand
TAACCCTGACTATTTTATTCCATGAACAAACTGCCATTTCACTTTCAGGTTCGTATCTACATAATAGACCACGTAAATGGTATTTATGAATTCTATCGAGGCTCCACTCTAGTTTATCGTGGAAAACTACACAACTTGTACGTTAGACTGCGCCCACAAAGTACAGGAGCCGGCGAGGTGTTCTATGACATTGTGCTAAATGGTTTTATGGTAAGAACTGTCGAATAAATTCTCAGAAAGTATTATTTATCATAACAAAGTCTCACATCATTTTCCCATCACAGTTGGAGTGACACGATATGGCTGCCCTTCCGTCACACACTCATATTTATAAACTTAATAATCGATCAAGTATTGATGCTGGTGGCATAATGCAACCTTTCCATTATTTTTGTTTTCTTTTAGTTGGAACAGATTGTTCTTTCTGGGAAAAGCTCAGACAATGGTATCATGGATCGACTTGCGAAACGACTTGCTCACCGACTACACATCAATTACTTTGATTTAAGCAGCAAATCCAGAGCCCATGTCATCCGGCACAGATGTCCGTACAAACTACTCTCCCTGTCTGATACAAGTTCTACCAACACAGATTTCAGTGTTTGAATTTGAAAATATATCTTGGGAACGTGAAGTGAAAACAACGATGAAAGAATTTTTTTTAAAAAGATCACAAGTGCTACGAATCCCTTTTATGATTTATTTTACAGAAGACGAGATGTAATTGGTACAAAATGAAACATCACAACCCGCATTCCTGAAATTAATTTGTTTAAAATAAAGAATTTAAAAGCGATCAGATAATTTATTTGTAAATCCAGGAGTGGTACTGGTGCATGTAATTATTTTGACCTTCTCTTGCACAACCCTCATTTTCTAAAGTTATTCACGTGTCACATGTGTCGCACTCTTTTGAAAATAAAAGTATATTTATACACGAGAAAAATGCAATTCATATCAATGAAGCACCATTTGACATTAATGACTTTAATCGGTGTAACCTTTGCCCATTGTACATACGGAAAGGAAAATTTTCTTCCAAGTAATATACAAAAACTTTCGCAAGCTTCTTATGCGAATGTTCTTATCAAAGTAGTCAGTGATAAAGAGCTTTTCGGTGCAATATAGCAGTTCACACTGCATAACTAAAATTTCAAAACATACACACAACTTAATACTTGAATAACACCGTTAATTTTTAATCCAACACACGAACCAGAAAAAGGAAATGCAACGTCAAGTTTAAACATCAAGCCGTTATGTCACAAAAACAACTTTGTAAAAATGAAATGAAGTAGCCGTCTAATGGCCATGTTGCCTGTTGAATGTACTGAGTTAGCACTATCAGAAAACTTGGGATATTTAGGAGTACATTTAGATCAAAAATTAACACCAAAATACTCAATCAAATGTAGGATTACCCAGAATTTTAAAGGGTGCAATGGGGTATGATAGATATGTGATATCAATATGTTCAAATCACATCTTTTGTAGATACCATGTAGATACAAGTGAAGTCATTCCCATCTAGACCTACCCACTGACCTCCACCGTCCCTAGATCCCCATTACTGCCCGTCAGATGGGTGTGTACACTTTTGATCATTATTTGCACGATGGCATTCCATTCTATAGACGACAGGAAAACAAACTATTTACAAATTGAATGAGTTGGCCAAAGTCTTTGGCAGCATGGAAATCCAACTTCACTGTAAATGTGATTGAAATTGTTTTCAAACTTAATCTACATCGTCCGATGTCACTTTTAAACAAAAATTTCATTTTTAATAAATGTCCGATTGTTATCTAGACCGCTCGACAAGGCACTCGTGCCATTCTCACGGTTAAAATACACGCTTCTGCGGACGCCGGCTTTCATCTTTTACCCAAGGCAGGTAGTGCAAAGATTTACACTCTGTTTCACTTGAGACATTAAGAGTTGGTATCAGTCTCGGTTTCGGAGTCGGGCAGTGCTGTAACGAACAGACTTCTTTGTATCAAAATCAATCACAGCAATGTTTAAAACGTTCGGTTCAGACGAACGCGCTTACCACTAGTAGTTACTTTTGCATCTTTTTATTCGTTGACCCGGTGTAATGGCTTCCACATCACGACGAGCCCAATGCAAATTTTAGAAACGGCGGTAAAGTAACATGACCCTGCGAGCATCGCTCAATATCTTAAATATGGAGGCACTATGATTTATCACATCTTCAAATGGAATGCTTGGAAACTATGGTCTTATTAATTTAACACTGTGCATCGTACGTACATTGAGTACAAATAGTCAAAACGCTAAACAAGAACTTATAGATGTGTATGAAATGAAAACAACGTAAAAAATGAAAAAAAAACTGAATACAAATAAATAAGAATCATAGAATTACAACGTAAATTCCATTGACCCCTTCTTTGTATTTTTTCCCTGGATTCCCTCAAAGAGATTTCTTCTCGTTGTTTTTTAGGCTATGTCATTGTTTTATTCACGCTTTTTACAGATTGCAACAAGACAGTCTCGCATTAACATCACAAGGCAATACGGTCCCCTGTTAGACCAGTAGGCACTCCCCCCACCCCCAGCGTGGACTAATGAACAGACAAAACCTCTGAAAACATTAAATCCCCTCGTACCTACGTACGTGGTCGGTAAAAAGGTCAACAAGGAAACGTACAAAACAAACTCAACGACTTGAAGCACATTGAAATTTGCAAACCACAACTGACGTTCCTGTAAATTACATATGCATCTGTAAACAGCATCCCACAAGTTCAGATGAAATAAATGTCACCCAGATGATTTAAAATCTTCAATCACTAACCAGGTAACACTCCATGATGCTGGTCTGTAACCTAGCTTAAATTGACACAGAAATAAATGAAGGATAAAACAGACTAGTAACAATTTTGAAAGTGATAATTGGTAAATTAAAACAAAGAGCACATAACAGAGGAGAATATGATAACGTTAAAAACAGAGAATACATAAACAATTATGGAATTTCTTCTTCTTCGTCTTCATCCGTGTTGCTGAGTAAATGAGTATGTCCATCATGAATGTTGTTGAGACGTACGACCATAGGCCTTTTTCGTCTCAACAGGATGCGGTATGATCTGAACGCAGAAATGCAGAAGATGCCAGACACTAATGCTGCGAAGCCGACTGACAGCAGGACTGCAAAAAAATGGAATGTAAAATATAACACATACTTGTGTAATTGCACTTCACTCGGCATACTGGGAATAACTTTCAATTTACTATAAAAGTGTTTGTTTTTAAATGCATTTAGAGCAACTAATTGATGACGTTTTGCTTCTTTCCACTAAAATATTTTCAACCATTATTTATTCTCTGTCATAGGAATGTACTCACATGTTAAAATGGTCATGTTAAATATCAGGAAGCCCTCTGTCTCATTATTGTATAAGATATGATAGATGTTTTCCAGCGAACCGTTGTTTGGATAGGGTGAAATATCTAGTATATGGCACATAAGTGGATAAATGTCTATATTGTTGAAAGGTTTTGCCTTGTAGTTCTTCTTGAATGCGGGTCCATGAGCAACGAAGAATGGGTGCATGTCACTAATACTATTGTTGTACCCATGATTTCCTCCTGTAAGATACATGCGGATGTAGTAAAGAAATGCATGTCCAATATAAGTAACTTGTTTCCTATATTTGTACTGAACTGAATTAGCTATTTCTCTCCTGTTAAGAGAGGGACTTCTGCCACCCTTTTCAAACGCGGGAATTCATTTTCTTTCTTTATCCTTTTAACAAAATCACTGGTAGGATGTAATTCAGAAAGTGACTTATTTAGTATAGGGTGCATGTCAAATTAAGTCACTAACATGTAGGGAATACATTTTAAATAAACTTACGGTTTGGATTTCCACCCGACTGCACTATATTGTACCCCAACTCAGCAGTTATCACAATAGGTTGGATTCTATTATTCCAAGTATAATAATACTCTCTGGGAATTTCATCTTTCTTGTATGTGTTAAGATGAGGGATTCTTTTTAATGCGTCGTAAACTTCCTCCAGCTTGCCTACAATTAGCGTTATGGGATAATTACCGCGCCCATCCGAAGGATGGGGGAAGTAATAGTTTCAGTTTGTTTGTCAGTTCACAGGGGGGAGGGGGGTGTACCCAGCCAGTTCCAGGTCAGGACAGGGGGGAGGGGGAGGGAGGGGTACCCTCCCCTCCCCAATCCTGACCTGGACCTGACTGCCGCCCCCCCACCTAACGATAGGACAGGAGGGCGAGCAGCACTTGCTGCGCGGCAGGCGGTAGGCCTCCTGCGTTCACGTAAGAGGACTTTCTTGTTTACGGTTTAACTTTTACCGCTAGCATCCAAAGGTTGTTAGATGTTAATGTTTTCAGTTATGTTTGTTCATGCTGAGAGGGTCCCAGTCCCAGGGCATCATGGAATAGGGTCCTAACCAACTGCCCATGGGATTGGGCTCCAGCTCCTCTCCCCTCCCTGCCCAAAGCATCGTAATAAGCCCCCACCAATCCCCACCCCAGGAAGAAGACCCTTCTCCTCGGCCAGGCTCTGGCCCTGATGTGTCATGAGGTAGGGACGGCGGGGGTGGTTGGCCTTCGACTGGCTGTCCGTTCGCAAGAACATTAGTTCCTTAGTTTTGGAAGGACTTATGGGTGAATAATGAAGACAGTAAAAAAAAATACTTGATAATATAGTGTGGAAATCCTTAGGAATTCACACATGATCTAATTCTAGAATTTCTAAAATCGAATTCGAAATGGTTTGCTTTTAAAAAAAATGCAACTTACCAGGCTCGGGATCTATATTATAAACAGGTGATCCTCCGTATTTGGTATACAAAGAACGGTTCAAGTATTGATCCAGTTCTATTACTTTATCAACTTCTGCCATACCATGGTCACTTGTAATTATTAGGTTCATTTTGTGCAGTAGATTATGTTTTTCAAGTTCCGATAACAGGTATCCGACCACTCCGTCCAGTGCTACGATGAGGTCGAGAATTTTTTCGGATTCCGGACCAAATTCGTGTCCAGAATGGTCAGGTTCAGAAAAGTAAAGGAGACCCAAGTTAATGGGTTTATCTTCTGATGAATACCATTTGATTACATCGTCAATTCTGGATTTATTGGGGTATGTTTTATTGTAAGCCATCCACCACGTCGGCCGTACACCATGTATTTCTGCTTTACACCCAGGCCACATCATGCAACCACTTCTTTTCTTAAACAGGGCACTATGTTCTGCCTTTTCATTGGTTACCCACACTGGTTCAGCTCCCCCACCCTTAGTTCCATTGTTCCACATTGTTGGATCAGAGTCATCTGAAAAATTGAACTTCCTGCCCGTCGACTGGTCATAAAATTCATTGGCAGTGACACCGTGGCTTTCTTCATGATACCCCGTAACGATGGAATAGTGATTTGGGAATGTTTTTGTGATGAAACGATTTTTCACATCCTGGGCTTCTACACCCTCTTGTCGGAGTTTATCAAAATTTGGGGTCTTTCTACCGCTTTTTGCAACTTTCTCCAAATAGTCATGGCGAAATCCATCAAATGATACAATCAAAAGTAATGTATTGTCACTATGTGATGAAATTGCAGATATAAGCAGTAGATTTAAGGCACTAATACACACAAATACAGTAGAAAAATCCATTTTCATGATTTTGGTAATATTTACAAAACTCCAATTATCGCTCAAATATTCCGCAGAGAATGCTCTCCTAATATACATTCATGATATTAACTACAAAAATATAACCAATAACGAATAAAATATTTTAAAATTGATCAATAGTTGATTTATCAATAACTCATTTTCTCTTTTTCCCAACAAGTTATTTTCTGCTGTTCAGCTGTTGTCAAGGAAACGAAAACAAATATGGCGGCAACGGAACCTGAAAAAAAGAAGGTTTGTGCTATTTCACCACAATAATGCGCTCACACACATGTACAAAAACATTGCTGACGATCTGTTAATTGGATATTACCTTAGAGATCCTCGCACAATAAATGCCATCATCTTTCAAATGAGTTTCATCAAATCAAGCTTTTCTTTTCGTAGCCTCCAGCTGGGGCCGAGACAAATTCATCATCAGAGGAAACAGACATCAGTAAAATGGATCAGTTAGACATGGACCCTTATGATGAAGATGAGGTAAACTTTCCCATTTCAATAATGACAGAAATTCTTATTAACTTTTCTTTCCAGCAAAATA
Source organism: Haplosyllis leylae (assembly GCA_038406175.1). Taxonomy (NCBI): domain Eukaryota; kingdom Metazoa; phylum Annelida; class Polychaeta; order Phyllodocida; family Syllidae; genus Haplosyllis; species Haplosyllis leylae. The sequence goes on along the minus strand of JBCAUG010520412.1, from coordinate 8,784 downwards.
ATTTAACACAATTTATTTGTCTATCTGGTTGGTCGGTACTGCTCAAGGAGTGTATTCTGACAGCCTCCGTTTCCGTTTCAGTTTCCAGCCTCTGTTTCAGTTCTAGGACACTGTTCATAACTAAATTAAAGCAAATAACCTCAATTGTACACAACACACAATTGTTCACAAAACTCTGTTGGTATTCTCCGGCATTGTATTCAAGGTCGTGTACTAAAATACATTATGATGTCGCCCATTTGACAGAGATAAGTCATCATCTCTGGATATTTTATTTTTTCATTGCATTTGTTTTTTAGGCTGAAACAAGATTCTTACTCTCTAAACCAACATGCTTTATCATCATTGGAAAACCAGGTGCTGGTAAAACGGCACTTGCTCGGAGGCTTTCACAAGATTGGAAATGTATTCTTGTCAATGGTAAAAAAATATAATAATTCTCAAATACAAATTGCATGCAATTTACCTTGCTTTAGAAAGTCTTTGTTGTTGGTAATAGGCCCATAAAGTACGAACTCATTTTAAATTTGCTAAATTATCATTCTTTTTATTTTCAAATATTTTCAGCGACTGATGTTATTTCACATGCATTGGAACTGCAAACAGATCTGGGCCAAAAAGTACAAGAGATTCTTTTGCGGGGAGAAGCGATCCCAGAAGAACTTGCGGCAAAACTAATCGAAGAAAAGATTAATTCCCCAGAAGTTGCACACCATGGTAATTTTTCTGTAGTGATATAAAAACGCACTAGGGACAACATTTAGTGGATTTTCTTTTTACGATGTTCAGAAAATGTAGTGGTAATTGTTCACCTCGATTGTGTCAGTAACGGATTGCAGGGAAGAACTAGAGAGTATCTCTACTATGCCAGGAAAATGGCCGCAAGTAGTTGATCGAATTTCACGTCTTTTGACCTGCCTTTCACTCAGTTTTTACTTCGCTATTGTATTTTATTTATGGGAAATATCCATTTCTTTTACGTGTCATCATTTACTACCTTGATTTGTAACTCCAAAATGTCTAGTCATTGAAATAAATTTTTTTTTACCTCAACAGGGTACTGTCTCGATGGATTTCCATCATTATCGGAAGATTACATGTCTATAAAGGATCAATTGGAGCTCGTAAAAAATTGGAAAATGAGACCAGACTTCATTGTCAATCTTAAGGTATTTAATATTTTCCTATTAAGTGTCTTAGGTTTACTACCTAGACATAGTTCGCGTAAAACATTGTCGAATTGCTGGCTGAACTTTTTTGTCACTTTTTTATTGAAGATACCTGACAAAGATCTGGAAGAAAGAAGAGTTGGACAGAGGATTGATCCAGCAACAGGGGAAATGTTCACAAAAGATATTTATGACCCAGATAAAGTTTCCCCGACTGTACGTATACATTCTTTAAACGGAATTTTGTACAAGGTTAGTTGAAAAAAAAATTGCGAAAGTGTAGGTTCAGTACATAGACTACATTTTATTTTATTTTATTGCTGTATTAAGATTGACGATATTGGAGGTGGGGAAGAAGGGGAAGAAGAAGAGGAGGAGGAAGAAGAGGAAGAAGATATGTTTCCTGAAGTTGTAAGTTAACAATTACAAAATTGATACTTCTCATTGGTACACTCATAATTTGTACATGAATCTTAAATTTTGTTAAATGAATGGAGACACATGTACAACCGATTGCTTTCTCTGTTGTTACTTTCATTGCGTGAACTTTCAGGATGAGGGATTACCTCCAGAAGTGATAGAGCGCCTTGTTCGACGACCTGAAGATCTACCTGCTCATGTTGAACATAACATCAAAATTTACAAGTCTAATGCTCTTCGCATATTAGAGGTAACGTTTTATGTGTAGCTTTCTGGATATAGTAACTTCGTTATCTCCTGTCACATGTTGCATTGAAAATGCAAACTCACAAGGTGACTCTAAACTCAGCATTTGCAACCCCTCACATGCAAAATAGACACGTCGATTGACAACGAATGACAAGTAGAAGTACCGGGAATAAATAAAACAAACAAAATATTTTCTGCAGGATTACATGGCGGATCATAATCAACAGTATCTGATTGAGTTGGATGCAAATAAGAACATTGGAGTTCTCTTCAAGGTATGGTGCTAGGATTCCGTAAAAAATTACGTAAAAACATCCATGTATTAATCTAGCTTCATTTGAATGGTAACATCATTAACGTAAAAACATGGTGTCGCAATTGATGAATCGCCATTGTTGTTCCACGCATTGTTCTGGTGTCTATGAATAAATCAGCATTGTGTCCGTCTAGATAATTGGATAGCCAACTTTACGTTCATTTCTAGAAGCAAGAAAGTCCTCCTGCGTGAAAACGCAAGAGGCATACCGCCCATGCTGTATCCTGTTTGTGGTATTTCTTGCCAGGGAGGGAATAGGGCAGGGGGTACCCTGTTCTGGACTTGGCTGGGGGGGGGTACCCTGTCCTGGTCCTGGCCAGGGGAGTGACAGGGCAGGGCAGGGAGGGATGGGGCAGGGGGGTACCTTCCTGGTCCTGGCTGGGGGGGGGGCGGAGATGGGACAGGGGGGTACCCTGTCCTTGTCCTGGCCAGGAGGGGTGGGGTGGGGAGGGGACAGTGTGGGGGGGGAGGGGGAATCTATCCTGGTCCTGGCTTGGGTACCAACCTCCCCCCTGTGGGCAGACAAACAAACTGAAAACATTACCTTCCCTCGAACTTCGTACGCGGGTGGTAATGATTGCAAAAACGAAAGCTACCATAATTTCTGTTTCCTTTCCAGGAGTTAATGGCTCGCTTGAGCTGTTTCGTTCTTAGACCTGCTGCTGTACCAATTCGTCTCATGGATCCAGAAGATGATGATCTTCCAGAAGAAATTGACACCGATGAGTTGCTGAGAACACTAGCTCCGAAGAAAATGGTAGCTCCCCGATTTCGTTGGCGAAGGAGTCGTTGGATGAGATTTTGCCCCGTCGCCCTCGCCGAAGGAAATCTCACACCTGGAAAATCTGAATTTGCTGTCAGGTAATGTTATCGCAATTCGCATTGGACATAAAACATAAATGTGCGTGTTATATGTTTTTCAACTTTGAATAATTTTTCATTGTCACAGAAACTTTCTGAATTTCAGTTTCCTGGATAAACTGTATGTGTTATCAAGTGGTGAAGCAATGTCTAAATTTATGAAAAATCCTCGTCCATATTTATTACCGCCGCAACCAAGACCACCAGTGAAACTATGCGTGATGGGTCCTCCGCATTCTGGCAAAACAACTCTGTGTCATAACCTGGCAGAGAAGTACGGAGCTCAGGTAAAATTATTACAGTATCAATATTTTTCCAGTCAATTCAATACCATCCATTTGCCGTTTTTTCTCACTTCGATATTAAAAAGACATCAGAATACTAATATTTTACTGTGCAGCTTTAATTTGATCAAATCTGTGTATATACATTATATATTTTAAGATTTTAAATATTGATGAGCTCATGAAACCTAAGTTGGAAGAAGAAAGGAGAAAGGTTGTAGAAGCTGCAAAAGAAGAAGCACTAGAAAATGCTATTGCCCTTGTAAAGCAGAAAGTAAGAGAGCAATTAGAATTAGAGCAACAAGCCAAAGAAGATGTTGGTGAGTCTTCCAGAGCTTTCTTTGGTACCTGTTATCATGTTTGACTTTATTTTGCTTTGTTATGAGTCTCTTCTTTACTGCTTTTCGTTTCTGAACTACCATAAAAAATTAATGTTGTAATGTTTTGATGTTAATGTTATGCAGTAACTTCGGATCCTGGAGGTGATACTACTCGAGAAATTGAAGGTGACGCGGAAGGTGATACTTTTTTTTTGGCCTTACAAGCATGGAGAACTGAAATGCTTTAGTTCATGATCTGATGCCAGTGCTTCTTCAGATAAAAATAAACATTCATCTTATTTTGCTGAAATTTAGCATGACAATGTAGCAGTCTATCGCTCGTTTTCCTTTTTTTCTCAGCGACGACTATAAAATTAATATATGCACTTCTTGTCTCTAGAAGGTGGTGAAGAGGAAAGTGATAAATTAAAAGGAGATGATGAAACAACTGAAGCTGAAACTAAGAAAACCATTGATGGTAATAATGCATTATTTATATTTAAGTATTCAGTATCGCTCCTCAGATCAGTTCTTTTCGGGTAATATGAAACTTTTCGCCTTTCCAGAGTCCGTAGCAGATGCTGTTGGTGACGAGACAGCTGAAGCTGGGTTGGAGAGCTCTGTTGGTTCAGCCAGAGACACAACGTCTTCACAAGCAACAGAGGTAACACTTAATAAAAACAAAGTCTGTGTGAAAGTTTCAGAAAATTAAATAATAACTTCAAATTTTGAAAATAACATTGAGGTATTATTTGGCCAATTAGTTTTTCTACTGTCTCTTATATTTGAATACAAAACAAAATAATAGTTTCACCACACAAATGTATGTATTCATACATGAACAATGTGGAGAGAAATTTATCACAAATCCTTATTCCTAAAAAACAAACCACATATATTCGGCATCAGGTCACCGAAGAACATCCGGAAGTAAAGGAAATGGTGGATGCATCGGTGAAAAGTGCACAAGAAAGTGACATAGCTTTGGCTCCTGAGGTATACATTGACGTCATGGAGCAGGCTATTCAGAAATTAGAAAAAGAGAGACTATCAACAAACCCAGACGGCCCAATGTAACAATTCCAATATATTTTCATAAAATTGATAAAACTAGGAATGATTCTGAGCTAAAAATGTGATTAATTCATATTCAAATAAATATTTACACATAGAATGAAATCACAAAATTTATTTATCCAAGATGTTCTTTGTTCAACTTTATGGTAGTGAAATGAAAACCTCACATTTCAGTAATGGTGGGTGGATTTTGGACAATTTCCCTCGAACTCGGGAACAGTGGAATGTTTTGGTTGAACGCAATTCACTGTTGCCGGATGATGTTATTGTGCTCAAAGATGACAGCGACAACGGAGACCAATTGATAAAACGATGGTACTTCAACAACAGAGCTGAAGTTGATGAGAAGATTGGACAAAGAATCGCGGCTGAAGAGGCTGAGCGTTTGCGTAAAGAGGAAGAAGCAAGGTAAGGAATTCCCTGCGTTTTGGATTTTCACCAAAGTTAGGAATTATCAACCAAATTTAATAGCAAAATTTAACACAACATGAATTTATGCTCGTTTTAGGCAGCAACTCCTTCTAGAAGAAAGGTTGTTTTTTACTTTTACTCCATTGAAGCATATCCAATTTGCTTTGTAAATACATTCGTTTTTCTGGCGCCCACTTTCGGAACAATATCCACAATTAATTCATTGATTGGATATTTTTGAGAAGTAACAAGGCGTGCTTTTGTAACTTAAGTTGCTTTGTAGGATAAAATATTTTTGTGAATTCCACATATGTTCTATAATCTTTGTGCACACGAATTGAACAGTTCATCATTGAAAAAGCAATTCACTGAAAGTAAAGATAGCTAAAAATTCAACGCTTTTTCTGGATCAGTTCACATTCACAATACAAAGACAAAGGGTACACATAATAGGCCAGTAGTGAAGTCAGTGAATAAAGGGAGATGGTTGAACCTCCTGATCAACTCTTAGCATTGCAAGCTTTCAATGTGCCAAAGATACAATTTCGTGATATGTTCTCTGAAACCATGACTTCGTTGGAAATATTGCAAGATTAGTTATTCATTTCGAAAGTTGTCTCATCCACAGATAGCATCAGCAAAACCTTCATTTATCCGGGAGCACGATATAAAAACAATAATGCTTTTCATGAAAAGTGGTACGATTAGTCAGTGATAATTTTTTAACAAAAGACTTAATTTTAGACATTGCTAATACAAATATTAAGTCCAAACTGATCTTTATGTGACTTTTTGTCGCCTACGGAAAGAACCTGATTGATTGGCAAGTTTAACTCTACTATATCTAATGTTGTTGACAGGAAAGCTGAGGAGGAACGTCTTGCTGCTGAAGAAGCGGAAAGAAGAAGACGCTTAGAAGAAGGAGAAGTTTCTGAGGCTGAGGAAGGTACAAAGTTTATCTTTTCACTTTCAAATTGAGGGTTAGGTAAAACTGCAGGAAAAAGGGGAATCACTACCAGGGAACTAAAGTAGACTTTTGAATTTCTTAGCTTATGAATGGTGTAGACTGTGGCAAAATTAGTTATTAATATCTAAATGGTTACACTTTTCTGAGGGATCATTGAGAACCAGACGAGGTCAAGATATTGAAAGTATAAAAATAATAACAAACATAAAATAATCAAATTACTGTTCAAAAAATAGATCAATATCATGAAAAACACACCATATCTGATTCGAAATAGCAAATCCCGAGAGTGAAAGTAAAGCTGATGCCGCATTGACTGCCATTGTGGAAGGTAAACTCAGAATTTGTGCGCGAATTTCACATGTTCATTTGCCGACGAGCTAAAAATATGTGTTGCCTGTTTTTAAAAATTCTACAGTATTACATATTTAGACGTACTGAAAATACAGGGTATTTTTGTCCTTGAAACAACTGTAGTGTTTGCTTAAACTTCATTTTGTGCAGCCTCTCATCTTAACTGCAGCAGCACTAACTTCTATTCACTGCTGATATGTTACTTACTAAAATCACCATTTTTCATCAGCTAAAATGATTAAAATGATACAAACATTTGCATAAAAAGCAATAATATTTTTGTTATCAATGAAGCGAGAAAGACTGACTATAGTCAACCACCAGCGATCCAAATCGGAATGTACAAAGGTATCAGAAACAGAAATGACATAGTATAGAATCGTAGTTTTGATGTTTTTACTTTTACTTGTCACGAAAAAAATTTTAGCCCCAAACAGAAACTAGTTTTTGTATTTTTATTGAATAATTTTGTACAAACTTTCAGTTCTTTCCACAAACAAGTAATTTTTTCAGGAAATTTTTATTAAAGCATGAATTTATCGTTTCGATTGGTAGAAAATTTGTTGTGTACAAAGATATTGTTTTGTAACATCATGAAGTATTAATCATTTTGTAGAATTATATTAATCCTTTTTTGTACATATTTTTGTTATATTTTAATGAAAATTAGAAAACTCACAACAATTGTAGGTACACATTCCAAAAAGCATTTCAACATGTTACATACTTGTGTGGTCTTGGAGTTCGAAAAAACATGTTGACAGATTGTTATTTGGTGCATCTAAAGATTGTATCTCAGTAGAAAGCGGAGAAGTTCGATATTTTAACGATTACCTCGTTCAATATCATACAAAATGAAATTCGTTGACATAGTTGAACATCAGGGAATTCATTTTGTTTAGTTGTACGACAACATGATCACACAGCCTTTCATGATTGTGTAGTTCGTAAGAAGTAATTTGCATGCGGTTACTTTGTAGAGGATTCAGAAAATCGACTAGAAGGTCTTAAAGAGGAAGAACCTGAGATGAATGAAGAGGAAGAAGTAAAGGATGAGATGGCAACTCTTAAACCTAACACTTATGATACTAAATCCTCCACAGATTACTCTCACTCACTCTCTGAAGGTTCGAATTTCCACATCCTCAAAATAACCCAAATCCCCTTTTGGTACCAAATTAATCATGATATTCGCGCATAACATACAGTTTTACGAAGATTGTGCTAAATTTCGCTTCAAAACATATCAGATCGATAAACCTTGCAGAACAAATTAATTAAACAAGAAAGTCCTCCTGCGTGAACGCAAGAGGCATACCGCCCGCTGCGTGGCCGACCTATTCCCGGGGTCCCGGGGGGGTACCCTGTCCCGGGGGGGTACCCTGTCTGGGGGGGTACCCTGTCCCGGGGGGTACCCTGTCCTGGGGGGTACCCTGTCCTGGGGGGGTACCCAGTCTGGGGGGGGTACCCTGTCCTGGGGGGTACTCAACCCATGTGACCTATCCCAGCATTCCTTGTTGATGTTACCTCTCTGGTGTCCAAGCAGCAACTGAGCTCTCCTCTGGTGAGCTGCTCCTTATATAGTCCTCTGCCCCATTGCATTCTGGGAATTTTTTTTTTTTTTTTAGACTATTATGGGATGTTGCAAAATATTATGGGATTGAGTACCCCCCCCCCTCGTTGACTGACAGACAGGTGTAAAACTATTACCTTCCCCATCCTTCGGATGCGGGCGGTAATAAGTTTTACTGTCAACATCCATTAACTACAAAACCAAAACCTAGCACGTAATTTATAAATTCATCTTCTTGTTAAATCGTAAGTGCAATATATTCATTGCTTAATGTAATTGTTTTATTCCATTGTACAATGTACATGATTCCAGATGCAATTGATGATGTAGAAACAAAAGCGGAAAGTCTGGCCAGAACAACACCAGATGAAGTAAGTGCCACTTTACGTTTAATTTTTAAATGTCTGGTAAATCCTCTGGAATGGAAAAAAATGAAACGTTGGTTTTTAATCAACACAAAGGAGAGTAAATGACAACGTGAAGCAATTTCCCCGTCGTTGGCTCGTTGCTATGAGACGTCCCGTCATAATGCAACGTTGGAAATGACAGTGTAACGTTTTCAGACACCCCCTCCCATTTTGTATGCCCCATAGGGAGTGTCTGAAATTGTTTTTTTTCCGATTTCATATGTCCCCTTGTGATGAATTATCAGTACTGTGATATGACATTGCATTTCGGGGGTATCTGAATTTGGGGGCATCTGAAAATATCTGAAATTTACTCAAGATTGTCCCAAGTTATCCTGTGCCTTTCCCAAGATTACTCTGACATTTTCCAAGCTTT
>JBCAUG010520301.1:0-15014 GCA_038406175.1 Haplosyllis leylae | reverse complement strand
GTGTAATGGTTAAAGCAGTTGGAATATAAGCAGGAGATCCTGGACTCAAACCCCACTTTTGTAAAAATTCTTTTTGTGCGATTCATCTAATGAGACAAGACCTTTGAAAAAACTCGAATGTAAGTGATTTGAAGCCTTTTTTATGGCAGGCCTTGGCTTGTGCATTTCTAATGCCTACAGAGAACGGCATTATTATTTCGTAACAAGGAAACATTGTTCAGTGAATGGAATTAGGCTCCATGTCACTGTTGGTGATCCGATTCAAAAGTATCGATTGCAGTGCAGTTTACAAAGCTCATAATCCTCCATCGATTTGCTACTGTAAAGGTCGTATCGAACAGCAATTAGAATGTTTTCCTATCTCATTAACCGAACGTGAGTTGAACGTGGGATCTTTCCTTATTGCGCAGGATGCGATTAAAATGTACTCACAGGTACGTGCATAGCATAATCAAAGCTGAACAGTGAGACCGCAATGGTAAGATCCTGTAATCTTGGGAAAATTTGCGCTAAATCTGGAAATTTTCTTCATCACTGAATGAGTACATATATGTCAAACAATGGAAACCTTGTTTGAAGTAGATTTTGTTAAAAATAAGATCAGAGGTTCATCTAATTGTAAGCTAATTGAATGAGTAGATAATATATTCTGTTAACTTGCTTCAGATCAGATACACTAAATGGTTAATTGTTCTTTAAAGATCAACCAGTTGCAACAGTCATAGATATATTTTTGAGCAAAATCCATTTTATGGCCATTGTTATGACCTATCAAAGAGAATGGGAAATATTTTGTAGTTTTGACCAATTGAATTGCTTTACTCAAAGTAGATTTATGACAATTTTCATGTTACTGTAATTTGATTGTTTTTTTTTTTGTAATAAACTCATGGGAACAATTAGATAAATGAATTATCCTGAAACAATAGGCCTCTTTCAGATCAAAAGCGCCTTTGATTAGAGCCTGCATTGTCTCACACGACATAATAAACCAGATTTTGGACACAAAGACATGACATTGCAAAACTTGTAGGGCTTATTAACATTAATGACAGAAAAACGAAAGCTGATGTGATTATTCTTCTTCTCAATATTTGTCGTCATTTAATGCGAAAAATCTGTATCGAAAGCAATAGATCCCATTTCGATTCAGATGTCACATTCACTGTAGGTTTTGCTTTCCTCTTTTTATTTGTATCAATGGAATAGATGACTGACGTTTTTTTATTAAGTTAATTGGGGTCAGAATATGTGTCACTTGCAAAATCACGAGGTCTTCTACTATCAAGTAAATCTAAGTCATTGACGACACGAGTTTCTCTTGTACAAGTTTTCAATATCTTTACAACCTTTGCATATTTAGAAAGAGTAAACATTGACAATAGGTTTAAAGCAAGCTGCACCTTAATGGTAAATAGCAGCAAACAACAGGAACAATTACGAAAAGTTTTCGTCCAAACTCTTCTGCTTCATGGCAATTGATAATGAGCTTTTGCACGTCCAAGGATCAATATTAATTACGGCACAAAACCCCTTATCAAGTCTCCAACAAACGAGCCCTTGTGTACATTTAATTTTAAAATCCAGTATTGGATTGGATTGTCGTTCTAAAATATTCCCAAGGATTATTCTCTCTTTGGTGTGAACGAAATAAAGCGATGTGTAATGTCTTTAATTTTGACAGAACTGATCTAGACTCATTTAATTTGGAGACGAAAGCTGTTAATTATCTGGTTGATGTAAAATGTATTGCGCATTTTTAATTAACACTTCCTTTTGTGAAATGATAAATGAGCATCAATGTTTGTGAAGAAAATGTACGCATCGTTGTGGATGTTTCAGCCAATTTGTGCTGAGTTGAAACACTTTACTTGATAAATCTACTACTTTACTTCATTTCCTGAGCGTAAGTATAATTCCTGTGATGAGTAGGCGAGTGAAATCCCTGTGGTTTCCTAAGCCTCAAATTATAAGAAATGATGAAGTGTTTGTCAAAGGAACCTAACTGCTTTATTGTTGATGGACTGCGATAGAAGTAGAATTTTAATAACATTCCGTCAAGTAAATTAACTGAATTTATAATAAGTTTGTATGGGAAAACCATGAGAAGAACGCTTCATCTTGAAAACTCATAATTCTGTCAACACCTTTTTATTTTTTGCAGGAATTGACTCCTTTTGCCCAACACCAGCATACGCTCGTTTTGTGTCCGAGACTGGGGGCAGGAGAGGGATGCCTCCTTTCTGATCAGTTCTTCCTGGGGGAAGGTGGGTTGGCTAGGCCTCCTTACTGTCTACTTCTTCCTTACCAGTCTTTCATTGTCTGATCTTTCTGAAAGAGGGGCGATGAACATTATCGCACCACATCCTGGATAGCTCTCTGATGCATCATGGGATAGGAACCATTCTGTGGGTAGAATGACAGACACCTGTGAAAGCATAATCCTCCCTCATATAATGCAATGGGGCAGTATAACGACGTCACTCTTGGAAAACACCAAAACGATCACTTAGTTACTCACATTCTTAACGGGGTAGACTCAATAGGGTTTTCTGATATCATGTCCATAATACCAATACAAAGATTTCCTCATGAAAGACCAAAATTCACCGAGGAAGGTGTCCTCACATGAAATCCATGCCAAAGAATGCTAGAGCTGAATAAGCTAGAATAATGCAATAAATAATAATCAAATTACACCAAATGTTTGAGACACATTCTTTAATTGTAGGTTTACATCCATAAGTAACATCAACGTATTATGCTGAATATTTCTATTTATACTCCTGTCAGTTGAAAATTGATGAATGCCTCATTTGAACTTGTCATGTGACAATGACAATGTTCATCCTGATAGGGGTGTTTTAAAAAGTTAAATAACTCAGTTCCATTGCTTTATCAAATAGAATACTTGTGATACGTGTATGCACTCTTTCAACTAGTACAAAAATACTCTTATGATGTACAAGATACAACCTTTGATACTGAGTGGCGACCAGTTAACTGCCTTTTATTTATCATCAAAGATACCAATTTGTAGATGTTTTAAGACAATGTAATCATTTGGAGTGGCCAAACCAACCACGAAACTTCTGTCCAATGCCAAAGGTTTAGATTATCAAGGAGAAATACTGTCATCATGAGTAGACGAAGGTGGCAAAGCTTCTAAACATGACCAACAGACATTGTATTTTGAATAGTTTATTTTGTGTCAACTTTTTACACTTTTGGATTAAAATGCGAAAGATAAGTAATTTCATACTTACAAAAGAACAATAGAGAAATATGTGGAAGTAGATAATAGAACAGTAGAACATGTGGACCCCTTAGCCACCACCTTACTCTTTGCACCTATAGATTTCCTCAGCCCCATGGGCCCTTGGACTCCTGAGCCCCTTAGGCTCTCAGGACCCATTGAGTTCATTTCCATTCTGAAAGAAAGATGATTGGTTGATCCCTCATCACATTTAAAATCCTCAATTCTAAGTAATCAGAATGTTGTAAATTCGGTCTATTTATCATAAAACTGCCAAAATCTTCCTCCACCATTTCCACAAGTCCTCTGGGCCCCTCAAATCAACTGCTATGCTGACTCAAATTAATTAAACTCCCACTGAAATAATTTTGGATGAATCGCATCTTCATAGAAAGACACTCGAAACACAACCATGCCATAAACTAGCCTTGTTGAGAAAGCCACGACATTTTGATAATTGGATTCATTGTAACAAAGCCAACAGTTGAAATTAGCCAATGCAATGCTGGGTCACTTTGTCATCTTCCACACTGTCAGGTGAAGGTTATCAATGTGCATGTGACAAAGACAGCACTTACAACTGACTTTAACATGACTGGGAAATCGTGTACATGCATGAGGAATACATATTAAACACATAATCATTCCACTTTACAAATTGATGCAGCTGTTGAAGTTGGGCGCAAAGTTGGCGCTTCAGTGTTTGTTTTGAACCTGTGTCGTCCGAAGAATTCCTCATTTGTTTCATTGATATATTTCATGATGACCGCATTACAATAACCCATATGTTTCATTTGTAAGATTTTTATTTTTGAAATGTGTCACTGCCAGTATCATTTTTCTGGAAAAAAAAATTTACCATTTAACATGCAACTTTGGCACTTACTTGACGCACTCATAAAATAAAGGTCAATATGGATTATGAAATAAAAAACATAACCTTTTAAGCCAAAAACAAGTCGGAAGTACCTGCCGAGGCATTTACGATGCATTTCTTAGCAACATAGCGATGCAACTAGGAAAACGTGGGGAAACCGTCAAGCTGTGAGTTAATACTTGTCACATAACAACCGATCATGGAAATATCAAGGACATTTCGACTTTTTATTTTGGGAATTTGTTGCCTAATGTAAACAGATAACTTGTTTAGAAATGGCCAATGCCGCCTGATTAATATGGCCTTTAGAAATATGGTATAATCTATTGAAACGGCCATCTGATTTCAATCAATTTTACTCAATTTAGCCGAAAAAAATCTGAAGTAAAATCTGTTATTTGTTTAATTCAGTGTCAAAGTGTATTTCAGCATTCACTTATGTCAATGTGTAATTGACAAAATTTCATTTGGAGGAATATTATTCTTGAAATTAAAATTTGCCGTTCTTGCACACAACAAAGCAATACCAAGTACATTCTATCTCAACTCCAACTCAAGTCGCAAAGGGAAAAAATGCACAGAAAGAAGTAGACTTAAAAAAATTACAAATGGAAAGGCGATCTGTAACTTTCTCATTACTATACTGATAAATATGCGCTGTTCCAGCTTGTTTTTGTTTTTTTCTTGCGCCTCTTTGTTTTTCTAACAGTTTTCGGTTCATACATTTGCCACGGTTGATTCAACTTTCGTTTTTTGCCGTAAACGTTCGGATTTGCAATAAAAAATGCTAAAATTTATATATTTTTGTAGAATTCTAGACAGAATAAAGATACTGAAAAGAAAAAATATACTTTCACAGTGAATCATTTTGACAGAGAAATTACAATCCACTGAATTCCGGTTTACCAGACTTCTGAGCACATTCTATTCACATGTTGCCAATTACTTAAGGACCAGTTAAACCTGAGAAAATTATTACGCTCGCAGCAATTTCTCTGTTAAAAGCTTTCAGACGATTTAGCACTTATCACGAGTACTGTTGAAATTATTTTTCTGAGAAATGTGAGAGGATATCCGCTCTTTGTATCGAAGAAAAAGGCCGGTTTCCATTGAAGCTGCATTCAAAGGCAACAATCAGACGTTCTGTATCCAACTATTTATGCTTTTGGAACCCTGTACCTCTAATTGGATACGACGTTAATGATCGCGGTATAATTCTTCTGAAAACCTCCTCCACCTAAAAAAACTCTCTTTTTCACAATGTGTAACAAAGCTTTAACTGAAAACGTATAAAAGGATTCTTTAATGTCTTTTGCTTGGGATTCAGATTGGCTGGTGTTTACGCGATACAAAAAGGTTGTGTATTCAGATGCGCTTTCAATTGTTATTACCGTAGGATTGCTTCTTACAGCTTTTCCTTTTTTTCCTTAGTTTAAAAGTCCCATGAACTTAACTCACACGAAGGATCAATAATCTTTGAAAAGGTAATGTGAAAATAAATATCTTGTGAAAGCCACAAAAAACACTCTACATAAAAATAACGTATTTTTTCACTGCCTGGTATAAATTCTATTAACAAGATGCATTTTGGATCCTACAGTAGAATGAACCATCCACCAACATTTCTTTGAGTTCTCTTTAATAGATCTTTCTCGCCCTAGTTTGTAATCAGCTCGCAAGAACAACCAACGATTCCGTCATCTTATGGTTACCTATGTGGTACTGTTACCGACGTGTTTCCAACACACCAAACGGTCATGACTATAGCAAATGTGTGAAATGATAACTGACTATCAATGCAGTGTTTCTGTACAAGTGCTGGTTTATTATGGTAACACTTTAATATGTGTTACACAGTGTGGTCATGTGATGCTGAATTCTGGAGACTTGGTTAACATGTGCTTAAACAATAATGTCACAGATTGTGGTACTCTCTGATGAAGGGCACTAACTGACCGGTCACTGGGGTATAGCCATTGTCCATTTCGGTGCTTTAACTCCTTGCTTGGAATTATAGTTACTCACTATTACCCTGTGGATAAAGTTCACTAAGTGTGTTGCCTAAAACTGGCTGGTTGCTTATTTCTCTCAACCCTTTTGACACATATTCTAATAGTACACTTCAATGGGACCGGTATGTGACAAGTAACACTGAATAGAAAGGTGTAATACCAGATGACATGAAGCTCATCCAGTTGCAATATCCAGTATTGCAAGTATACTGTTAAAAACAAGTAATAGTGAGTACCAATAAAAATAAGTAAAGTGAGTTCAAAGGCCTTGTCAGTCTAAGTGCCCATTCACACCAAGAAAAAGTGAAAGCGAAAGCAAAAATTTTCTTTGATGTTTACTGCTTACAGTATGATCTTTTCTGATGGTTCTTTGATACAGGGTGCTAACTGGCCTGTCACTGGGGTAAGACCAGTGTCCATTTTGGTCCTTTTAACTCCTTGCTTGGGATTATAGTTACTGATTAAATATTACTATGTTGATAAAGGCCACTTTGTATGTTGTCTAAAACTGCATGTGACAAGTAGGAGTGAGTTGAAAGACCTTGTCAGTCTAATGGTGCAGTTGCAATACCAGATGACATGAAGATCATTCAGTATTGCAAGTGTACTGGTAAAAACAAGTAACAGTGAGTTGCAAGGCCGTGCTGCAATGCCAGATAACATGAAGCTCATCAAGTATTGCAAGTGTACTATTAGAAACAATGCCTTTATCTTTTGACCCTTCAGACACAAGGGTCTAATAGTACTTTTTATAAAAGTTAATGCATTAAATTCTCATCTCAGTGCACAGGAAATAGTTTTCAGGTAAAACCACAAAAGGATGCTAAAAGGATACTACAGTGGCTCCCTTCTTTCTATTTTAGTAGGTCTGGCTTTTTTTCAAAGATTTAAATCAAAGGACACCACAAATCAAAGACCTCTATACAGTCAGCAGGTGTCACATCAGAGGTGAATCTGAGGAATTGTGTGCAGGCAAGAGAGCATGCAAGTGGGAAATCCACTCTGGCTTTGAAACCCAGGACCAGAAGTCCAAAACAGAGGTATCAGTGGTGCCACAAAAAGGTATTATGTTATCCAAAAGTTTTTAAAATTAAGGTAATTCCTAAATTGCTTTAAATCAAAATAATTTTTAATTCAAAATATTGCAAAAACTTTGAATTACAGAGTATAATTTAGTTCAAATGTCTACTTAATTCAGAGGAAAACCTTGCTGATGAATCACTTTGAATTAACCATGGATACCCAACCTGTACTACAAGTATGTTAAAAAGACTGAGTATTATAATGTTTTCATCAGCATTGAAAATCACCAAACATAACCCTTAAACATTCTCCTCTACCTGTTAAATGATATAAAGGTCCAAATATTGAACTGCTTTTACTTACTGAAGTGTGTGTTGCTCTTCATTTTAAAGCCATATACACCCATTAATTAATCTCTAAATAAAACAACTATGCCCTCACATGTACTCCTCTATATTCAGACATATCCATTAAGTGTGAATCTTGAATAGATTCCATTATTAAATTAAAATGATAGTTAGCCTTTCAAAAGTACCCCCTCTTCGGGGGGGGGGGCATACCAATCAGAAATAAGAAAACTTCAATAGCCAATTCCTATTCAATTAGTTAATTATTGGTCCTAGTTCAATGAGGAAATGTTGTAAAGGAAAAACATAGATCTATTTTAGTTGTGGATCCAATAAAATAATTTAAACTTATATGACCTATCAACCACTCATCCAAATTATTTTCAAGGAAACCACTCATCATGATTTAAATATTACTCATATCACCATACAAAATTATCCACCATTTCCCCTGGGAAACATTTCATAAGCAGCTAAAGACCTCTGCTGTCATGGTTCCTCAATATGATACACCTTTAATGGGTGCCTCAGCCACATAATTTTTTGAGAAATGATTCCTCATCGGTGTTAATTATTACAGACAAGTTACTGTTTTGTTCTGGATGAGAAATGTTAATTGCGGTAAATTCTTGTGTTGATCTATGTGAACATAATTGTCTGGGATCCACCCCTTGGAATCTTCTTTTTTGCAAATTTCTTTACGTAGTGTAGTTTCAACCGCAAATAAAGTCGTAGATTTTAGCATTGACATATGTCTGAAATTTGGAAATATAGTAGGCTAACATATATTGACTGAATCAATTTGAATGTACAATAAGAATATAATGTATCTTGCTAATAGCAGACAAAATAATTAGCTGTGTATTAATTCCATCCAAAGAGGAAACGCTGGTTATGCCTTGTATCTCTGTTATAAATTTGCCTGGATGGCGCTTTGAAGTTTTGTTAAAGATTTGAAACTTATCTTTATTTTAATGATAAAATATAAACTATCAATTTACTTAAAGTTTAAGTTTAAAACAATATTGTCAGCTATGTTTTTGGTCGTAATTAATAGTGTGCCAGATTCTATATTATAGTATATTTTTTCACAAAATTCAACATTTTACATGTGCTTAAAATAAGAGAACTTTTCTGCTAATAATACCCAAGACAACCGAGTTTTTTCAAAAGTCTTTACAGTAATTACTCTAATTTCACAAATCAATGCTGGTACAACTGAAAATAGTCAGTAAATTGAATTTAGTTTGGCACTAAAAGGAGTTCAAGAACAATGATAATGCTGATCATAGTTGCAGCACTGAAATAAGTTGACCTGTTTACAGTAGCATTACCATTAATTCAGTAGTAATACCTTAGTGTATCAACTTTAACTGACCAAAAACTGCTGACTGATATTAAAAACTTTTTAGGGTATCGTCTATTCATAACCACAAGCAACTAAACTTGGGAATCATGAATAGATGAGACCTTCGGTCTCGAACAACATTAATTCTATGAATCAACAAGGACACATTACTAGTCTAGGCAATTAGATCTACAGTAATTACCGTAAAGATCTTTGGAAAAACTCAAATCATTAAATTATCCACAGATAATGTTGCTCTTTTGTTCTTATTTCAAGAAACATAACAGAGGAGCTTGTTTGTGGTTTCAAAGCAAAAGAACATTAACAAGCATAGATATCCCAATGCGGTTCAATGAGCGACGATACCCATTGAAAACTGTATGTTACGTGTAATGCTGCCATAAAGTGCAGACGTAGGATGAGCAATATATTAGATTTTCAGATATTCTTCTTAAACTAGTTATCTACATGTGAATGCTAATAATTTATTTCTAGAGACTTTAGGAATTGACTGAGACACAGAGAAAGAAATAAAACCAAATTGATTTACCGAAAAACGGATTGATGGTCTCAAATCATATCCTCTAAATCCGTTCTCAATGAGTTTTGAGCCAAATGGGGCAAATAGACATTAACGTAGTAAGAATTGATTTTTGTGTAGAATTGTTTTCTATACATGTAAGGTATTACTACTAATCACAATACTAATCACAATACAATGTAGTTAAAACAATAGTTAAGATAAAGCCAACTATTTTATAAGAAGATTTTGACGCTGCAGTTTCACTAATCATCACACAAATAGCAGATAAAGAACTTTTCCTCTGATTCCCCTTTTCCTCATAGCCATTTATCCAACGGTGCATTTACATAGAAAATCGCCACTAATGCGTTCCTATGTTTCTTGCAAATAATGCAGAAAAGTATGTAAGGGACCAAATTTACATTCTATCTCTTGTTATGTCTCTAAAAGGCGTCAGAAAAACGAAGTGTGTCGTTCTACAGAGATTTTTAAATTGCGTGACTTTACAAGATCATAAGGAATACTAAGTACAATTTGAAAGACATTTACTGCTACCAGTGAGTTTTTAAGAGAAAAAGTTGCTTTCTGAAAACTTAAAAGCTCAACACTTGTATATATTTCTTCTTTTGTTCCAAGCATTGCTCACTGTAGATCAAATGAAAAGACTTTTTTACGTCAAAGATGAGCGACTCCTTTCCCGCACTACATGATATTTGGACAATTTTAATACTTTGATAATTAAAGAAAATATTTGCAAACTGGAAGTAGAAGTTGTTAAACATGACTTGAGGTTATTTAAAGTATTTCAAAGTTGTTCACTGACTGATGCATCTATAGCATTAAGGTTAGAGCAATGGACTTAAGATCATAGAGGATGCGAGATCAAATTCGACAGAGTTTTAGTGTAGGATAGGAAGCTATGAGTGTCCAATATCACACCGACTGCTTTACCCCAAAATAACTCAAATAGGAAAACTAGTGTGTTTAGCCTGAGTTCAATCTTTGCATTTTTGTTCAGTTTTGGTACAATAAAGTCAATGTATTCAAATTTAGGTTTCAGAGGAATAAGAATTTGTGACGTTTTCTAAATTTAGAAATCCAATCTTAAGTTATAATGCGCACATTACATTCTGTCAGGTGTGTTCTGGTGTATTAAGTTTACGAGGATTAGCTAGATCTACTTCTGAATTAACGTAAATGTCGCTTCATTCGAAATAGAATAAATCTTCACAAGCACTTTTTCGTCGGTGAGAAAAATTATGAAATTGAATGATATCTTTCACAGGTTTAACAGATCTTCAATTCGCAAAAAATCGAAAGTTATTGAAGTACTTCCTTCTTACTTGTTCATCCTTTCTTTGGTTCATCTGACAGTAAGTTAAGTTCCATTAATTTACAATGCGTAAACAAGAAAATACGTCTTGTCATCTTGCGAAATCTATTTCAGTTTCTTTATTAAATTTCGCAAACATGGAAAAGACACAGGATTTGAAAACCCATGTATTCGGAGTAACAGTAAAGGAAATATTTTTGCTGATATGGCAATTAGGTAGTTCAACATACTTTAATGAGTGAAGCCTTGAAGACCCGGTTAGCTGACAGACTGTATCAGATCAAGTGCCACAAAGGTTTACAACTGCTCCTCAGAGTCACGGAAACACCCACTCGTCCGTTGAATTTGATATTCTCACGACATATTTATCTGGTGATTCTGATGATATCGGTTGGGAGAAGCCTCAAGATGGAAGATTTAGATCGCAATTGTATGAAAGTAAAATTTAACTTTCGTTATGGGAATACTTAAACCACGATCTGAGAATGATTTATTGTAATTGGTCAGACAATGATTCAATTTTAACGAGTAATTTGAAGGTAGTTTGACAGTAAACATTTCCTTTCTAAGAGTAATACAGGATATTGAAGGACAAAGTTCGAAACTCTTATGCTAGATCCTGTATGTGAAACGTACCCATAGCCATACACATCGCTGTTTGTAATTCAATCGGAGGCTTTTTCAAAATTTGTCTGAATTCTTTTCATCGCAATATATGCGCAGGGGAGTAAACCATGACCTACTGCTTACAAGCAGAAGGAAGACTGTCATTGCACCGGCCGAGTTTTTACAGCTCGATTCGGAAGTTTGCGGGAGGTACTGTTTTCAGTCGTATCTGTCCATCTGTTCACAGAGGGTGTGCCTATCCCACGGCATCACATGATAGGGCAACGTCCCTTCCCTTTGCCCCCTTCTGTTCAAGGCATCATGGAAGAGGGACCCAGCTGAATCAACACCCAATTTAAAATGATTCAAATGTGACCAAATCCCAGCTTGATTTAAATAAAATTATCTCCCCCCCCCCCAAGTCCTATCCAGAAACACTATTGGCTCATCCCATAACCTGGACCACTTTAATTGAATGAGGTTCGCAACTTGATGCATCGAGCCTTTCTCCTACATTTTCCGCAGAAAGCAGTGAACAACACACTTGTTAATCACACAAATAGTCATTATTAGCCACATTAGATGGCATCAGACATTAGAAGAGCTCCTTATCTCTTCAGGCTCTGAGAGAAAACCTTAAGACTAGGTCTTCCCGAGAAGCTAACATTCCATCGCAGATGACATGGTCTCCATTACCCTGATGAAAGAAACATTGCAGTCTCAAAAATGCTTCATTTAATGAAAATAGAATGTCAATACTCCAACGTACTGAAAGAAATTGGCCCCTAATAAATGTGAACAAGCACGGTGAATTCCACTGCACTTTCTCATTTCATCAAACTTAAAACCTACTTCTTTGACTGCTGGTCTCTCATTGGAATATTTCAATATTTTTTTCAATCTTTCAATATGCTCATCAAGTAATTTGTGACAAAACTATCCTGACATACATTTGAGTATTGCGTTCCTTTCCACCCAACAAATGGGAAGGGTTTGTGCAAAGTCTATAATTTATCAAGTGTCTAGAAACCAAAAGCTCACTAGAAACTCACCTCTTAACTTGAGGAAAGAAAAGAAAGCAGAATGCTGTGAAACTTTAGATTTTCATTTGTGTTCAGTAGAATTTCACGCTGCCTACAAAGAGCATCATGATCCTATCTTTGTGGTTTTCAGTGCACCATTACAAAGCTAGCAGAGTAAAAGGAGAAGCACTGAAATCATACACTAAATTCTACCAAAAATATATGTTTCCCAAAGAGAAAAGCGAGGAAACTTGTAAGACAGATATTTCAAGACTAAAATAGTTGTAGCTGCCTAGCCATCAAATTTGTTTGCGTAACATTTTAATTTCAGAGTCAAAACAAGTGCTTTGTAACCTGTGTGAATTGATTTGACATTTGCAAGTTTTCTTTTAATAGCCGAAGGAAAGTATACTCTGAGAGTTACTGAAAAGTCGCAAAAGTGCAGAGCTTTGCGTGTGTAATCCAAAGTTTGGAACCAAATTCGTTCCATGAAATAATACACAGCCTTTGAATTTTTTGGGTAAAGAATGCAGACTTTGATAAGAAGCACAAGAACATTTCAATATTATTTTTGAATGAAATTCATAAGGCTGAATCTATTGAGAAAACTGATCTAGAGAGGGGAATTTTAATGGAGATGGATGGGGAGACTAATCAATGCCTAAAGCAAACTCCTACTCCGTCCTTTAAACAAGTCGATCTTTGGCTATCGTTTCTCTGTTCCTAAGATGTTTGATACAATTTTCTTCGGTATTACTTCCCTACATTGAAGAATATCTGTGAGTTTGTACTGGTTGTGAATTGGGTGAACAGCATGAAAATGTTTTCAAGTTAGTCCATGTGCAAATGTTCAACGTTTTTCAGAAATAGTCAATCAGTTTTCAAACAATGTAAGTACATTAACATTTCATTTTAATGACATATATCTCGTTGAAACATCCAACACTTTTTGTCTACATGTAGCTTTTGTTTACTATCCTAGCATGTCTCATATTAAAAGTATAAAAGTTTGAAGTACGCTGATGTCATATTGCCCTTTTAAAAAGCTTTTTCTACATTTTTTTATGAAAGTACATTTGTAGAGTTTCACTTCCTATCCGCTTTACCTATTAAAATGGTGAGAGTACCACACGAATGTCTATGTGCTATAGTTTATCAGCTAAAATGTATCACCTTTTCAGTGAGACGGCCATTCTATCCTAAACAAACAACACGATACCCAATTTCACTTATTTTCCTGGAAAAGTTACGATTGAAAGCTCGTCCATGATGGTCTAGTGACGTACTTTACTTTTTGTACACATTGAACATGACTTATCTTAGTTATGTATGCCAAATATTAACCCAGATTCAATTGATATACATAAAATCTACCCAAAGCACCATTTTCACTTTTTCATAAAACCATTTTCATGAAAATTAATCAGTCGTTCTAAATTAAGTGACTTTCAAAAAGCACAACTGCCCTTTCCACTTTTAGCAAAATGGAAGATGATTAGCGTAAATATCTGGCATTTGAATTCTTCAGCCACCAGTATCCTGTTTTTAGGGTTGGTTAGCAATAAGATATGTCGTTTTCATTAATCTTCAAAGCTGGCTTGACAAAGTTTTACATCAGTGGTAGAACATTATCCTCAGATTTTCGTAGATTTAATACCATTTAGTTAAAGCTTAATTCATTTAATTTAATGAAAATAACTTCAAAGTACTTTTTGATGAATTGAGCCTATTTCAGTTTCAGGCAGCGTCAAAACTGACAAGCAATCACACACGCTTCAAGCATTTCGAATAATTGAAATTTAAACTTAGAAGACTCAGAGCAGCTAACACTTATTGCGTTTTCGGAAAAAGTAATATTTAGATGTATGTCTTTTGTTTGCTGATATATTTTTGCTTTGAACAACTCTGTGTGTAAAATTAGGCCACGAGACTTTGAGATTGAAGAGTCATAAATTAAAATGGAAACAATTCACAGACACTTACCTCATTGAAACCATCGTCATCTGTGGATGAGACGAGTGCAAAACACAGGGAATGGATGAGTACAATCACAACAAAGACACAGCCACGAAGATCCATCTTTGTTCCAAAAATTTACTGCTTCGATCAGCGCTACAACGACTACTGCTTCTTCTTGCTGTCACAAAAGGCCTGAGGTTCGCTGCTGGGGGGACTTTTATATCTTCTGTCTGAAAACTTTCCCAGCTTTAGCTGCTCTCCACTTTTATGGTGGGAGTTTGTTGCTCAAGGTAAAGTGTACTTTCCCAAGTGCGCATCTGACATGCGCAGAGGTGGATAGTGATCACACCTTTCACAGTCTGTTTCTAATTGGTCAACGTAACTTGTAACTCCTCCCGACTAGCACCTATAGAGCCTAGAAATGTTATCTGGAAAATATCTTCTGGTAATAGTTTGATCCATGAGATCGAACTATGTTTAATAAAATAACACTAAAATGATTGATATCAAATCAATTTCACTTCACACAAACTTAATGAAATTAAGAGGATTATTTTAACGGGTGAAAAAATTCCATAAATTGTTTTGAAATGGTGAACATTCTTTTACACCCTGCAGGAAGTTCAATGAGTTCTGCCATTTGCGAGGATATCAGTAAATTCTGCCCCAATGTAAGTCAATGGGAGGGCTATTTTTCATGCTCATTTT